>ONZH01026152.1:0-134746 GCA_900303285.1 Rhinella marina
GCCTCCACATAATTTTAAGACAGTCTCACCTCTTGGGCCTCCACAAAATCTTTAATTCACTCTTGGGCCACAGAGGTCTCACCTCTTGGGCCTCCACATAATTTTTAAGAGGTCTCACCTCTTGGGCCTCCACAAAAATCTCACCTCTTGGGCCTCCACATAATTTTTAATAATTTTTAATACGTCTCACCTCTTGGGCCTCCACAAAATGTTCACCTCTTGGGCCTCAACAGGGTCTCACCTCTTGGGCCTCCACATAATTTTTAAGAGGTCTCACCTCTTGGGCCTCCACATAATTTTTAAGAGGTGTCACCTCTTGGGCCGCCACAAAATTTTCCATGAGCCTCTGGCCAGCCCACGGCCTCTTCCTGCCTTTTGCGGTCCTACGCATCCCTCAACATCCCCACTGCTTTACCTGCTAGACATGACACTGGGCCAGGTCGGGTCACTGACATCTCAAGCGCCAACAATTTGGGCATTTTAAGGCTTCTGCATGTGTTTGAGTTGTTTTTACATTTTAAAGAAGACATGTCTGACCACATCTCACACACACACACAATGACAATTAGGGGTGGGGTCTATTTGCTTTCCCCTTTGCTTATGCCATCTGTGGTTGTCATAGGCAACATGATTTTAAGGGGTGCAGAATTTTATCTTCTTTTTTGTCTAGTTTGGCTTGGGGTCCATGGCAATGTTGAGGAAAGAAGGTTTCCTTGTATGGTCTCACTTTACAGAGAGGTTAGATTGTCTTTGGAGTGTATTGTTGAGAGGCTGTGATAGTGGCGTAATAGTGCGACTTGGGCGGGTTATATGCACCCAGACATGCTTCCCCTGCTGTCCTAGTTGCATTCCAGCAGTGTTGGCATCCTTTTCTGAGGTTCCAGGGTGGACTTGGTGACCTCCAAGTGGTCGAATTGAGATTTCCAAGTGGCGAGCATTTTTTTCCCATAGACTTTAATGGGATTCGATATCCGGTCGAATAGTCGAATTTCGCAGTCTATTCGAATCGAATTTCGAACTTTCGAATATTTCACTACTCGCTCATCTCTACTGATCAGCTGTTTTAAGAGACTGTGGTGCATGTGTGAATGCCACAGCCTCTTCACAACATGTCATGCACAATGTCATATATTGCATAGTAGTTATGCTTGGTAATGCAGCTGCATATAGGCCATGTGACTGTGGATTGTAATGTAATCTAGGTAGACACCACAATGGCCTCATCAAACAGCTTCGAACAACCGCCAATGAGATATTGTTGACCTAAAGATTGGGGTCATCAATATTGACTGGGGCGGTGATATACAATAGTCAAAGACTTTAATGCCTGAGCATTACTGATGATTTGTTGCCTGGTATAAAAATCCCTGATTAATAGATTTCTAGACCTTGTCAGTTGCTGAGTAGAAAGTTGTTGAGCACAAAGGATGTCTGGCTGATTTTGAGTGTCTGCAGGTTTTCTATGGATTGTTCAATAGTGTCCATGGTTGTGCTGAATTTTTCATAATTAGCAGGTTTTCTTGGAGGCTTTATTGGTTGCTGATTGAAGCCAAATGTCACATGCATATACCAGAGACCTAGTGCTGAGAAGGGTTCCAAAGCTTTAACCAATTCATTGATTGACATATAGATCATTGGACTTATTCTGTCACCTTGTCAAACTCCTTAAAGTTGCTGCTTTTTCAACTACTCCAGCAATTTCACGAATGGACCTGCCAAGGGCCTTTTTAGAGTCCTCAGAATAGGTAGAAAGCTTCCCATGCTTTGTATTGATCCTATTGCCTTTTCTGAAGCATTTCAAGGTGCAGATATGATGTATGTTGAACTGGTTTAGTAAGAACTAAGAATGAGCGAATCAATTCTGCTAGTCCAAAATTCTTCCTAAATTTCCTAAAAAGTTTGAATTCTGACAAACCCAATTTTTTTCTGATTTGTTTAGGTGAACTGCAGACAGAGAGGCAATACTCTGCTTGGTTTCTAGGAAAAACATGTAAATTAGCATGCCTAACATCAGCTGGCATCAGAAAGAATTACCTATGTCTAGTATCTTTATTTAAAAAATATATAAAAATTAGCACATATCTCTCTCTCTCAAGCTAAAATAAGTTCCAGTTATATAAATAGAGTTGTTTCTGCAGCAAGCACAACATTTTCTGTAGTCACAGAAATTTCAGCAACAAATCTTCCACTTCTGACTATACCATTACTATTACATGTTTTACTTAAATGGGGTTGTCCTACTTGAGCAAATTACATTAATCAAGTAGACAAAGTTAATATAAGGAACTTGCTAATGTATTGTGATTGTCCATATTGCCTCTCTTGCTGGCTTTATTAATTTTTCCATCACATTATACACTGCTCGTTTTACATAGTTACACCCACCCTGTAATCCAGCAGTGGTTGTCATGCTTGCACAAAATAAAAAAAAAGTGCAGGTCTCTTTGTTGGCTGGGACTGCGGCAGTGTGTAGCACTGTTTTTTTAATATAGTGTGGAAGTATGGCCACTGCTGCTGGATTGCAGGGTGGTGATAACCATGAAAATTAGCAATGCATGGACATGAGCAAAATTTGCATGACTCTTAAAATTTAGCTCCGAGGGCTTCTCATTTCTCTTGATCATCTTTGAGATGTTTATACACCTTGATTGGAGTCCACTAGAGATGAGCGAACATGCTCGTCCGAGCTTGGTGCTCGTTCGAGCATTAGGGTATTCGCATATGCTCGCTACTCGGACGATCATATCGCGATCCTCGAGGAAATGGAAACATCCTCTTCCTGCATGTTAGCCGACTTTTTTCAGCCAATCAACATGCAGGAGAATCTTTGGTACCTCCTAGCATCACGTGGGGCCCCTACAAGTCGATAGCAGGGATTGGCTGGCCAGATCAGATGACCTGGGAATATAAGAATCTGGTCCCGCGCTGCTCGCGTCATACGCCGTCTGCATGAGATTAGGGATGGAGCTGCTGTCTGTCAGGGAGAGTGTTAGGGCCTGAATTTAGTTGTTGGTTAGGCAGGAATCATCCACAAAGAACCCAACAGCCCTTCTAAGGGCTACAAGCATGTTTTTTTTTGTCTCCTCCAGGCTGCTGGCTAGGACTTGTAGTTCAGCTACCGCCATCTTGGCTGCACACTGTTAGGGTGTGAAATTAGAATCTGGTTAGGCAGGAATCATCCACAAAAAAACCAACGTTCCTTCTAAGGGCTACAACGACATTTTTTTTTGTCCTACTCTCGGCTTCTGGCTGGGACTTGTAGTGCAGCTACCGTCATCTTGGCTGCACACTGTGCACAGCGACTGGTGGCAGAAAGGGGACAGCACATGGCCCACACAGACCCCAATGAAATTGCCCAAAGTCCTCTCAGTACTCATTTTTGCTGCTGCTGTACCTTGGCTTGCTGGGATCTGTAGTGCAGTCTAGGGAATAAGCTTTGTCACTCAGTTATATAAACTACAGTCCAGTGAACAATTGTGAGGTGTGCGATACACTAGCCGCAGTCTAGAGAATACATTTTTTTCACTCAATTATATGAACTACAGTCCAGTGAACAATTGTGAGGTGTGCAATACACTTGCCACAGTCTAGAGAATAATTTTTTCACTCAATTATATAAACTACAGTCCAGTGAACAATTGTGAGGTGTGCGATACACTTGCCGCAGTCTAGAGAATATTTTTTTTTTACTCAATTATATAAACTACAGTCCAGTGAACAATTGTGAGGTGTGCAATACACTTGCCGCAGTCTAGAGAATATGTTTTTATTCTCAGTTATATAAGCTCCAGTGCAAAATTGAGTGGTTTGCGGTGCAATAGCTGGAGTCTAAAGACCACATTTTTTTGCCTCAGATAGTAATTCTACTGTCTACTGAATACGGTTTTGGCCTCAGATATTAACTTGACAGTTTGGTGAATATACAAAATGTTGAACCCAAGGGCTAAGGGTCGAGGACGATGGCATGGGCGTTCAAGTAGTGTAGGGGGCAGAGGCCATTTTCCTGGGCAGGGTGACACTGTACATGTCTTCCACGCAGTCCACCCACGCTAGCCAAGGGAGTAGACCTCTGTCTCTTCCAGCTCAACCTCCTTCCCCCCAGCCTGCCCCCCCCCACCGAAAATATGGACTCAGATCAGGCATACTCACAGGAACTCTTTTCAGGACCCTACCCAGAGACACAAACCACTGCTCAACAGCAACCTGAGCAGTTGCTCTGTCCCGATGCCCAAAATTTAGAACTTTCACAGTCTGTGGGTGATGAGAGTGTGTACTTAGTGCAAGTAGTGCGTGAAGAGGTGTCGGATGATAATGATGATGATGATGAGACACGGTTGTCAGACAGTGATGTTGTTGTCAGGGCAGTAAGTCCGAGGGGGGAGCAAATTGAGGAATCAGAGGAAGAGCTGGTGGATGATGAGGTGACTGACCCGAGCTGGGTTGGTAATCCAACTCAAGACAGTGCTTCTGAGGGGGAGGCAAGTGCAGAACCAGAACAGGTTGGAAGAGGCAGTGGGGTGGCCAGAGGGAGAAGCAGGGCCAGAGCAGGTAGATCAGCAACTGTTTCATGGAGTCAAGCTCCCGTGCTGAGGCCTAGATGTTCGCAAATCTGGAGGTTTTTTAAAGAAAGTGAGGATGACCAACGGACTGTGGTGTGCAACCTGTGCCACACCAGGATCAGCAGGGGAGCCAACACTACCAGCCTAACCACTACCAGCATGCGCAGGCATATGAGTGCTAAACACCCAACTCAGTGAAACCAAGGCCGTTCACCTCCTGCAGGTCACACCACTGCCCCTTCCCCTGTGTCACATGCTGGCTCGGCGAGTCCACCCCCCACCCAGGACCCCGGCACGAGCGCCTCCTTCCCTACAACCGTTCAGCTGTCTTTGCAGCAGACATTTGAGCGCAAGAGCAAATACAATTCCAACCACCCACATGCCAAAGCCCTAAACATCCACATCTCCAAATTGTTGAGCCTGGAGATCCTGCCCTATAGACTGGTAGAGGCTGAGGCTTTCCGCAACCTGATGATGGTGGCTGTCCCTCGGTACTTGGTTCCCAGCGACCACTATTTTTCCCAATGTGCCGTCCCAGCCCTACACCAGCACGTGTCACAGAACATCATCCGTGCCCTGACCAACGCGGTTAGTGATGAGGTCCACCTAACCACGGACACGTGGACAAGTGCTGGCGAGCAGGGACACTATATCTCTCTGACGGCACATTGGGTTAACTTGGTACAGGCTGGGATCGAATCTGACCCTGGGGCCACTCATGTAATGCCCACACCAAGGATTGCGGGGCCTACCTCTGTCACGGTTTCTCAGACTTATTATGCCTCTTCTTCCAACCCCTCCTCCTCCAGAAACGCTGAGCCAACAGGCAATGTTTCTGAGGGCCAACTGGCGCTCTATTTAAATAATGTTTACAGAGGGCCACCTACAGGCCCTCTCTCCAATAAATTTTTTAGCAGCATCAAATACAGACACTCAAAAAACAATTTTACATGAGGGAGTGTCTCCCCGTCTGCCATCATGTTCGGTCAGGCTGTCCGTAGGTACACCACCTCTGTCGTCTGCAGAAGCAGCCACTATGAGGAAGGCCATGGTAAGAACATCCCCTTTTCAAATGAGAACAAGTGGAGACTTGTAGGAGGATGACACTTTTCTTCAGCAGTGGATTCACCTTCCCCTTTATCATTGCCATACAACAGTTGGTGAAAAAGTAATTGGCAATGATGAAGAAAATGTAACGGTGCAGTGGACCGTCTGTGAAGCAAACCTATATATTCCCACCATGCCAGCCAGTGGCGTAGCTATAGGGGAAGCAGGGGAAGCAACTGCTTCGGGGCCCGAGCTCAGCAGGGGCCCGGGAGCAGTAGCAGGGATGTGGCAAATCAGCAGGGTAATATTTCTATTTCTCTCTCTTTCCAGTGGTGGGGTGGGATCATAACGCTGCACATTGAAACAAGAGGATGGGGAGAGAGGGATTCTCCTACCTCTCCTCTGCGCTGCTGCACTGTGTAATCTGATTGGTGAAGGAGCAGTGAGAGGAAGCTGCTGCTCCACCAATCTTTTCAAGTAATACTTCAGTCACAAACAGGGCCCGCTCCCAGACTTCAAGAAGCACCATGTGGACACTGCATGTGACCCTCTGCACTCCTGCCTGCCCGTCAGGCTGCCTCTCTTACCTGCCCCTCCACCTCCCTTGTAGTGCCAGCTGACCTCCTGCTCTGGCTGTAACAGACATCCAGGAAGCAGGAGCAACCCAGAGCAGCGCTGTCTCAGCCATCTGAGCATTGCTGCAGCCTGCCAGCCAGCCAATACAGCAGACCTTCAGACTCACTGCCAGCCTGACCAACAGTGGTAAGTTTCTGCCCCCTGCCCTGTACTGCACCCCCTATGCTGCATTCTGCCCCCTGCCCTGTGTCCCCTATGCTGCACTATGTGTGCCCCCTGCCCTGTACTGTACCCCCTATGCTGTATTCTGCCCCCGCCCTGTACTGTACCCCCTATGCTGCACTATGTGTGCCCCCTGCCCTGTACTGTGTCTACTATGCTGTATTTTGCCCCCTGCCCTGTACTGTGTCCACTATGCTGCACTATGTGTGCCCCCTGCCCTGTACTGTACCCCCTATGCTGCATTGTGCCCTCTATGCTGTATTATGCATGCCCCCTGCCCCTATGCTGTATTTTGCCCCCTACCCTGTACTGTGCCCCCCATGCTACACAGTGTGTGCCTCATGCCCTGTACTGTACCCCCTATAATGCAATGTGCCCCCTATGCTGCACTGTGTGTGCCCCCTGCCTTGTACTGTGCCCCCTATGCTGCACTGTGTGTGCCCCCTGCACTGCACTGTGTGTGCCCCCTGCCTTGTACTGTGTCCCCTATGCTGCACTATGTGTGCCCCCTGCCCTGTACTCCCTGTGCTGTATTGTGCCCTCTATGCTGCCCTGTACCCCATGCTGTGTTTTTCCCCCTGCCCTGTACTGTGCCCCCATGCTGCACAGTGTGTGCCTCCTATCCTGTACTGTACTCCTTGCCCAGTACTTTGCCCCATATGCTGCCATGTGCCCCATATACTGTACTGTGCGTTCCCCCCGGCCTGTACTGTATGCTCCTGCACTATACTGTACCCCCTATGCTGTATCTTGCCCCCTGCTTTGTACTGTGCCCCCCATGCTGCACAGTGTGTGCCTCCTATCCTGTACTGTACTCCTTGCCCTGCACTGTGCCCCGTATGCTGCCATGTGCCCCATATGCTGTACTGTGCGTGCCCTCCCGGCCTGTACTGTGTGCCCCTGCACTGTACTGTACCCCCTATGCTTTATTTTGCCCCCTGCACTGTACTGTGCCCCCCATTCTGCACTGTGTGCCCCATGACCTGTACTGCACCCCCTGTGCTGTTTTTTTCCCCCTGCCCTGTACTGTGTCCCCCATGCTACACAGTGTGTGCCCCCTGCCCTGTGAAATCTCCCTTACATATGCACATATAGGATGCCAGGATAGTCATGAAGGGGGGGCACCATACAAAATTTTGCTGTGGGGCCCAGTCAGTTCTAGCTATGCCCCTGATGCCAGCCATGGGTTGTACATAAACTAATAACAGGAAAAACAAAAAAACTATTTTAAAGGAGGGTCAACTACAGACACTCCAAAACAATTTTTTAGGAGGGTCAACTTCGGACACTCCAAAACAAATTTTTGGGAGGCTCACCTACAGACATTTGACTGCAATCTCAGTCTGACCAAAGCATTGGTGGTGTCACTGCCATGCTGTGTCAGGCTAAATTTTTGAGTGCTTCACCTGCCACCTGAGTCTAACTTGGTCACTATGGGTTCACCGCCATGCTGTGTCAGGCTACATTTTTGGGTGGTTCACCTGCTACTTCAATCTAACTTGGTCACTTGTTGGTGTCACTACGCTGTCACCATGCTGTGTCAGGCTTATGCCTGCGTTGTGGGGCTGGGGATAGCACAGCAGTGCCAGCATGAGCAGTGGTGTCACCTGTAGGCGGTGATGGACCTTCATTGCACCTAGTTGGGTGCTTTCCTAACATGTGCCAGCACATGTGCCTTGCTCATCTTGGTCTGGGTCAGCACAATTGCCTTGAGGCTCTCCACCAGGCTGTTGCCCAGAATTTGGCATAATGGTACGATTAGGCAACCTCAGAGGCATCCATGCATGCTGCCCCTGCTGTTTCCTGTCCATTTCCGTGGTGTTTCCATCATTTTCTGAGGTTTCCAGGTTTTCACCCAGCCTTCCCTAGGCAGAGCCCTGGTCCCCTGCAAAAAATGCTCGAGTCTCCCATTGACTTCAATGGGGTTCGTTATTCGAAACGAGCACCCGAGCATCGGGAAAAATTCGAATAACGAGCACCTTTAGTCCACCTTTAGTAAATTCAGTTGATTGGACACTATTTGGTTAAAAAAAACCCTGTCTATGTAAGGTTTTCCAGCTGAAAATGGATATTAGAGCAAAAACCAAACCTCCATGAGGAGGAAAGAACTGCCTGTAGAGCTCAGAGACAGGATTGTGTGGAAGCACACATCTGGAGAATGGTAAAACAAATTTCTGTTGCAGTGAAAGTTTCAATACAGTGAGAGTACAGTGGCCTTGATAATTCTTAAATGGAATATGTTTGGACTAACTAGAACGCTTCCTAGAGCAGGATGCCCCCCACTAAACTAATTTGAGTAAAGATCCTTGGTAAGAGAAGTGACCAAGAACCCTATGGTCCCTCTGGATGATCTCCAAAGATCCGCAATGTGTTTAGAGTAAACCAGGTACTGCTCGTTACCTACTCAATACCATCCCTACAGTAAAGCATGGTGGTGGCAGAATTATACTATGGGACTATTTTTCAGTGCCTGGGACAGGAAAACCGGGGAAAGTAGAATGGAGCAAATTACAGAGATATTCTTAATGAAAACCTGATCCAGAGTGCTCTGAATTGCAGACTGCACCATATAACAAGACAATGACCCTAAGCACACAGACAAGACAATAGAAGAGTGACTTTGCAACTGTTCTGTGAATTTTCTTGAGTGTTCCAGCCAGAGCCCTGACTTGAGCCCAATTAAACTTCTCTAGAGAGACCTGAAAATGGCTGCTCACTGTCTAATCCCCTCAAAGTAGACTGATTCTGAGAGGATCTCCAAAGAAAAAGGGTACAAAATCCCCAAATCCAGGTTTGCAAACCTTGTGGCATCATACCCAAGAAGACCGGAGGCTGAAATTATTGCCAAAGGTGCTTCAACTAAGTACTTAGTAAAGGGTCAGAATATTTATATTAATGCAAACGTTTTGTTTTTCCTTTTTTATACTTTCTCATTCAGTTTTCACTTTCTCATTATGGGCTACTGAGTGCAGAATGATGAGAAAAACTTTATTTATTTATTATTTTAATACATGACTGCAACATAAAATGTGAACAATACATGAGAGTCTGAAGACTTTCCAAATGCGTGGTATATAATCCAAATTATAAGCAGCACTGTAAGTCCATAAAAAGTGGTGTGCCAGCATCTGGTTATTTGACCAAAAGTCCAAATAACATAGTAAAAGATTATGTAGCACTTTCAAAATAAGTTCAAAAGTGTAGTTCTTTTTTACCAATACAAAATTTCAGTCCTTTTCTGGATATGTAAAACAAAATGTCACAGAGCTTCACACTGTACACTGTATCATACTGACTACCTGCTTATTTTAGGTTTGGTGGTCTTTTGATTTGATTTGTGGATGAATGTAGTACAGAATGATACATTCTAGCTACATTGCAACATAAAAGTTATAGCATGCTTTAAATTCATTTTCTTTTAAACTTTAAAAATGGCATTCTGTTCCACTGAGCACATTATTTAAGCTAACCAAGCCAGTGGTATTTTATCACATTAAGAAATCCAAACAAGATGGTTTGATTTATTGCAAGAGTTTAGAAAGTAATTTCCCACAAAATACAACATTATCAAATTTTCCTCCACAATGTATTTCTTAGCATTTTCTTAGCACTTACCCTGCCAGAAGAATCCAGTTCATTTGTGAAACAAATTATGCCATCATTTTCAAATGAGTCTTTTGCAATAAAATGATACAATATCAGAATGCATATTCTCATCCTATTTCTTGTACTTTTACACACTTTGATTTTAGCCTGGGGTCTTTTAATTTGGTCTTTCAAAATAGTTTTATTATTTTCCTGACATAAATTTACTAGCTATATCTTTTTTTCTACATCGAAGGTCTACAGGAATGCAATTAAAATAATAAGGTTCCAGAAATGTATATTTTCTCCAAAGAGAGCAAATAAAGGTGGCAATCATATCTATTTTCGATTGGTGTGAACAAAACTTGAAAACATGAATGTCGCAATATGCAGAATATATCTTGTTTATGGAATGTCATAAATCTAGTACAAAAAAATCTGCCTATTTTATGTATGACAAAATCACATAATTAGAATAGTATAGACATATACCAAAAAATGCAAAAATTTTACTGTATTCTCACTGCAAGAGGTATATGGTGGGGCTTGCACTATGTTTGATTATTCTCAATAAGACTAAACAGAAGTTAATGCATATGTACTGTATGTCTTACAGAAAGCATGTCTGTCATTGAATTGTTTTCTTTGTAGAGTAGCTGTAAATGCATTTGTTTCCACAATGATGTAGCAATGTATACTGACCAAATTAATGCAAAAAAAGTGTCATCCATGGTAACACTAGTGAGGCTAATATTTAGGTTTCTCCTCACAAAAAAACTAGAAGTTTGTGGATGTATTTTAGGCTGACCTTTCTTACCAATTTATCAGCTCTGCCTGGAGGACGATCACTGAGATAAGTTCCTATCCCTCCTAGCAGTGCAGAAATATTACTGTATATACCTCTAGCTATAGATCTGCTCAGGAAATACATTCTCTGCTAGTTGGTATGGCTGTAAGATTCTTTTATATTTTTTTATTTTCTTAGTATTGTGGAACATGTGCAAGGCAAGATGGAGTAGGAGCATGAATGCTTTATACATTTATGTCAATGGTCTGAAAATTTTGCCTGTTCACCAAGAGGCAGGAAAAGCTTTCTTGGTGGATGTCCACCAAGGCATCCGGGCAGGTTCTAATTCATTACGTTTTGAGCATTAAAAGCATATATGGAATAATATATGGGTAATCACTGATAGTTACTTGAGACCTCAATGGACTACTAGCAGCAAAGCAATGTGGTTGAGTGATTTCATCACAGAAAGATGTAACTACATGAGTTATAAGCAAGGAAAGCTTGTCATGCACATAAGATACATGTTGGCACTCTGCATCCCAACAGAACATGCAGTGGGAGATAAGTATTTGATTTCTGAGGTGCCCTGCAGCGACTTTCTCCCCTTTCCCATTTAGAACACATGAATGCTTGGCCAAGTCCAGCATGCAAATGTATGGAAGATATATGAGAGACATCTGTCGTCTAAACAAAGCCCTCATCATAAATTAAGTGCATCCTTCGCAAGTAAATCACAGAAAAGGAATATTAGTGCACAAAAATATGCCTGTGGCATTGCTGAGGTGTTATGGAAGCCCAGGTTGCTTTGATAGCAGCCTTCAGCTCGTCTGAATTGTTGAGTCTGGTGTCTCTCATCTTTCTCTTCACAATACCCATAGATTATCATTGGAGTTAGGTCAAGCAGGTTTGCTGGCCAATCAAGCACAGTGATAACATGGTTATTAAACCATGTATTGATGCTTTTGGCAGTGAGAGATGGTGCTAAGTCCTGCTGGAAAATGAAATCAGCATCTCCCTAAAGCTTGTCAACAGAGGAAGCATGAAGTGCTCTAAAATTTCCTAGTAGGTGGCTGACTTTGGATTTGATATAACACAGTGGACAAACAGCAACAGATGACATGGCTCCCCAAACTATTATTGACTGTGGAAACTTCACACTGTTCCTCAAGCAACTTAGATTGTGTATTTCTCCACTCTTCCTTTAGACTCTGGGACCCTGATTTCCAAATGAAATGCAAAATTTACTTTTATTGGAAAACAGCACCACTGAGCAACAGTCCAGTCTAGAGATGAGCAAGCACTAAAATGCTCGTGTGCTCATTATTCGAGTCAAATTTTTCCCAATGCTCGGGTGCTCGTTTCAAATAACGAACCCCATTGAAGTCAATGGGAGACTCAAGCATTTTTGCAGGGGACCAAGGCTCTGCCTGGAAGCATGGCGGTGACAAGAGTGACAGAGTTAGAGTGAGGTAGCAGGCAAAAAAACAAATAAAATTTAGCGTGACCCTGTATGGCGGCGGTGACAAAAGAGTGATCGAGTTAGACTAAGGTAGCAGGTGAACCACCCAAGAATTTAGCCTGACACATCATGGTGGTGACACCACCAATGCCTTTGTCCGACTGAGATTGCAGTCAAATGGCTGTAGGTGAGCCTCCCCAAAAAATTTTTTTGGAGTGTCTGAAGTCGACGCTCAGAAAAAATTTTTTTTTTTAGTGTCTGTGGTTGACGATCCTGAAAAATTGTTTTAGAGTGTCTGTAGTTGACATAAAACTGGCAAAGGCCTTGGAGAGCGTTCCCCTGCCAGTGCTGGACAAGCTGCCTGCTCGCCTCCTCTCCCCTGCTACTTGGCCCACAGAACCACGCCCTCTGCCGCTAGCGGCGTCAGATGGGAAGGATTGTTTCAGCTTGTGCAGCAGGGCCTGTTGATATCTATTCACTCTCATACTCCTTTTCTCTACAGGGATGAGAGAGGAAAGGTTCTGCTTGTACCGTGGGTCCAGGAGAGTGAACACCCAGTAATCGGTGTTTGAAAAAATGCTTCTAACGCGAGGGTCACGGGATAGGCAGCCTAACATGAAGTCTGCCATGTGCGCCAGAGTCCCAACACACAAGAATTCCCTCTCCTCACTGGCCTGATTCTCCATTTCCTCCTCCTCATCTTCAGCCCATACACGCTCAAGAGTTAAGAAGGATTGAGCATTGGTACCCTCTTCTGTCTCGCCCAAATTCTCCTCCTCTTCCTCCTCATCCCCCTCCTCCAATACACGCTGAGAAACAGACCGGAGGGTGCTCTGGCTATCAAGCGACGTATCTTCTTCCCCCATCTCCTGTGACAAGCGCAAAGCTTCTGACTTCATGCTGAGCAGTGAGTTTTTCAACAGGCAAAGCAGCGGGATGGTGAGGCTGAAAATGGCGGCATCATAGCTGACCATCTGTGTTGACTCCTCAAAGTTGCTCAACACCTGACAGATATAAGACATCCACGTCCACTCCTCATTGTAGACTTGAGGAAGCTGACTAACCTGACTACCAGTTCTGGTGGAAGTTGACATCTGGCAGTCTACAATCGCTCTGCGCTGCTGGTAAACTCTGGATAACATGTTTAATGTTGAATTCCATCTCGTGGGCAAGTTGCACAACAGTCGGTGAGCTGGCAGTTGTAGGCGCCACTGCGCTGCCCTGAGAGTGGCAGCATCTGTGGTTGACTTGCGGAAATGCGCACAGATGCGGCGCACCTTGGTAAGCAAATCAGACAGATTAGGGTAGGTCTTGAGGAACCGCTGAACTATGAGATTGAACACGTGGGCAAGGCATGGCACATGTGTCAGTCTGCCAAATTGCAGAGCCGCCACCAGGTTACGCCCGTTGTCACACACAACCATGCCTGGCTTGAGTTTCAGTGGTGCCAGCCACAGATCGGTCTGCGCCGTGATGCCTTGTAACAGCTCTTGGGCGGTGTGCCTTTTGTCACCTAAGCTCAGCAGTTTGAGCAGCGCCTGCTGGCGCTTACCCACGGCACTGCTGCTGCGCTTAGAGCTACCGACTGAATGCGCCATGCCCACGGATGGTAATTCGGAGGAGGAGGAGGAGGGGTTGGAGGAAGAGGCATAGTACATCTGAGAAACTGTGACCGAGGTAGGCCCCGCAATCCTCAGTGTGGGCAGTACATGAGCGGCCCCAGGGTCAGACTCAGTCCCAGCCTCCACCAAGTTAACCCAATCTGCCGTCAGTGAGACATAGTGTCCCTGCCCGGCAGCACTTGTCCATATGTCCGTGGTTAGTTGGACCTTATCACTAACTGCGTTGGTCCGTCGGTCATCCTCACTTTCTTTAAAAAACCTCCAGATTTGCGAACATCTATGGCCTTGGCACGGGAACTTAACTCCGTGAAACAGTTGCTGATCTACCTGCTTTGGCCCTGCTTCTCCCTCTGGCCACCCCACTGCCTCTTCCAACCTGTTCTGGTGCTGCACTTGCCTCCCTCTCAGAAGCACTGTCTTGAGTTGGATTACCAACCCAGCTCGGGTCAGTCACCTCATCATCCACCAGCTCTTCCTCCGATTCCTCACTCTGCTCCCCCCTCGGACTTACTGCCCTGACAACAACGTCACTGTCTGACAACCGTGTCTCATCATCATCATCATCCGACACCTCTTCACGCACTACTTGCACTAAGTCCACACTCTCATCACCCACAGACTGTGAAAGTTCTAAATTTTGGGCATCGGGACAGAGCAACTGCTCAGGTTGCTGTTGAGCAGTGGTTTGTGTCTCTGGGTAGGGTCCTGAAAAGATTTCCTGTGAGTATGCCTGATCTGAATCCATACTTTCCGTGGGGGGGGAAGGCTGGGGGGAAGGAGGTTGAGCTGGAAGAGACAGAGGTCTACTCCCTTGGCTAGTGTGGGTGGACTGCGTGGAAGACTGGGTGGTGGATAAATTACTGGACGCATTGTCCTCTATCCACGTCATCACCTGTTTGCACTGTTGTGGTTTCAATAGTGGTGTACCACGTGAACCAGTAAGTTGCGAGATGAAGCTAGAGTACGAAACTCTGTCGCGTTCCACTGCTCCCTCATCAACAAGTACTGTGTCACCCTGCCCAGAACCACGGCCTTTGCCCCCTACACTACTTGAACGCTCACGCCCACGCCCTCGTCCTTGAACCTTTGCCCTTGGGTTAAACATTTTGTATGTTCACTGCACTGTATGATATATAACTGAGAGAAAAAACGTAGTCTTTAGACGGCGGCTATTGTACAGCAAACCACTAAATTTTTCACTGCAATGTATAATATATAACTGAGAGAAAAAAAGTATATTTTATACACTCCGGCTAGTGTGCAGCACACGACAGAATTTTGCACTGCACTGTAGTATATATGACTGAGAGGAAAAATGTAGTCTTTAGACGGCGGCTATTGCACCGCAAACCACTCAATTTTTCACTGCACTGTAGGATATATAACTGAGAGGAAAAACGCATATTTTCTACACTCTGGCTAGTGTGTAACACACGACAGAATTTTGCACTGCACTGTATAATATATAACTGAGAGGAAAAACGTATATTTTCTACACTCCGGCTAGTGTGCAGCACACGACAGAATTTTGCACTGCACTGTATAATATATAACTGAGAGGAAAAACGTATATATTTTCTACAGTCCGGCTAGTGTGCAGTATTAGGCCACTGAGGCACAAATAAAATAAATAAGTGACTCTGCAAACTTGGCAGAGTCACTGGGGAACACTGGACCCAAACTCTGGATAGCCGGACAATAACGATCGCTCCCGAAAGGCGAAATAATATAGGAGGCAAGGTAACAAATAGTAAAGTAAACGCTTACACAAACACGTACTGCGCAACAGCTCTTGAGACTGGAGCCAGAGCATTGGCTTCACAGACCTCCAGATGAGCGACGCCCACCGTGTACCCGTGCTCCAGGAGGGGGCTACGACACGGCCGCAAGCGTGGCCTTCAAACACTCAGAGTAATTCACACTACACGAGAAGACTGAGAAAGTGAAGCAGTACAGGAACCCACACACCAGTGCAAGAAGCACTCAAACATGCAAAAAACAATACAGCGTCAGTAGCAAGGGGACCGGATCGTATAGCAGTCGCACATGAACAACAAGGCACCGGCCCTGCCCAGCAGAAGCTCAGGGTTTAAATAACAGTGAGCTAATTGGCAGGGCGTGGTGCCTGACATACTTCCTGTGAACGTCTGGCGGAAGTGACATCACCAGGAGTCTCAAGGACCGGCTGCATGACTACTTCCTGTGCATGTCTGGTGGAAGTGATATCACCAGGGGTCTCAGGGACCTGGCGCATGACCACTTCCTGTGTCGGACCTTGTTCCCTGTAGTAAGACTGTGGGCGCAACGATACCGCACTGAGATTCGCCCGTACCCCTTCACCAACACCCACAGCCTGGGAGGGCAAGCGATCGCGTGCAAGACGTCGACGCATGTGCCTTACATGTAGCACACGACAGAATTTTTCACTGCACTGTAGGATATATAACTGAGAGGAAACACGTATATTTTCTACACTCCGGCTAGTGTGCAGCACACAACAGAATTCTGCACTGCACTGTATAATATATAACTGAGAGGAAAAACGTACATTTTCTACACTCCGGCTAGTGTGCAGGACACGACAGAATTTTGCACTGCACTGTATAATGTATAACTGAGAGGAAAAATGTGTATTTTCTACACTCTGGCTAGTGTGCAGCACACGACAGAATTTTTCACTGCACTGTAGGATATACAACTGAGAGGAAAAACGTACATTTTCTACACTCTGGCTAGTGTGCAGCACACGACAAAATTTTGCACTGCAATGTATGATATATAACTGAGAGGAAAAACGTATATTTTCTACACTCCGGCTAGTGTGCAGCACACGACAGAATTTTTCACTGCACTGTATAATATATAACTGAGAGGAAAAACGTATATTTTCTACACTCCGGCTAGTGTACAGCACACAACAGAATTTTGCACTGCACTGTAGTATATATGACTGAGAGGAAAAACGTTGTCTTTAGACCGCGGCTATTGCACCGCAAACCACTCTATTTTTACTGCACTGTAGGATATATAACTGAAAGGAAAAACGTATATTTTCTACACTACGGCTAGTGTGTAGCACACAAATTAATTTTGCACTGCACTGTATAATATATAACTGAGAGGAAAAAGTTATATTTTCTACACTCCGGCTAGTGTGCAGCACACGACAGAATTTTTCACTGCACTGTAGTATATATGACTGAGAGGAAAAACGTAGTCTTTAGACGGCGGCTATTGCACCGCAAACCACTCAATTTTTCACTGCACTGTAGTAAATATCACTGAAATGAAAAACCTATATTTTCTACACTCCGGCTAGTGTGCAGCACACGACAGAATTTTGCACTGCACTGTATTATATATAACTGAGAGGAAAAACGTATAGTTTTTACACTCCGGCTAGTGTGCAGCACACGACACAATTTCGCACTGCACTGTAGTATATATGACTGAGAGGAAAAACGTAGTCTTTAGATGGCGGCTATTGCACCGCAAACCACTCAATTTTTCACTGCACTGTAGTATATATGACTGAGAGGAAAAATGTAGTCTTTAGACGGTGGTTATTGCACCGCAAACCACTCAATTTTTCACTGCACTGTAGGATATATAAAAAAACATATTCCCTAGACTGACGCTACTGAACAGCACACTACATAATTGTTCACTGGACTGTAGTATATAGAAATGAGATAAAAACGTATTCCCTAGAATGACGCTACTGTACAGTACACTACATAATTGTTCACTCTACTGTAGTGTATATGACTGAGAGGAAAAACGTAGTCTTTAGACGGCGGCTATTGCACCACAAACCACTCAATTTTTCACTGCACTGTATAATATATAACTGAGAGGAAAACGTATATTTTCTACACTCCGGCTATTGTACAGCACACGACAGAATTTTTCACTGCACTGTAGTATAGATGACTGAGAGGAAAAACGTAGTTTTTAGACGGCGGCTATTGCACCGCAAACCACTCAATTTTTCACTGCACTGTAGTAAATGTAACTGAAAGGAAAAACGTATATTTTCTACACTCCGGCTAGTGTGCAGCACACGACAGAATTTTGCACTGCACTGTATTATATATAACAGAGGAAAAACGTATAGTTTCTACACTCCGGCTACTGTGCAGCACACAACACAATTTCACACGGCACTGTAGTATATATGACTGAGAGGAAAAACGTAGTCTTTAGATGGCGGCTATTGCACCACAAACCACTCAATTTTTCACTGCACTGTAGGATATATAAAAAAACGTATTCCCTAGACTGACGCTACTGAACAGCACACTACATAATTGTTCACTGGACTGTAGTGTATAGAAATGAGAGAAAAACGTATTCCCTAGAATGACGCTACTGTACAGTACACTACATAATTGTTCACTGGACTGTAGTGTATAGAAATGACAGAAAAACGTATTCCCTAGACTGATGCTACAGTACAGCACACTACATAATTGTTCACTGGACTGTAGTGTATAGAAATGACAGAAAAACATATTTCCTAGACTGACACTACTGTACAGTACACTACATAATTGTACACTGGACTGTAGTGTATAGAAATGACAGAAAAAACGTATTCCCTAGACTGCACTACAGATCTCAGCAAGCCAAGGTACAGCAGCAGCAAAAATGAGTACTTTGGGCAATTTATTTTGGGTCTGTGTGGACCACGTGCTGTCCCTTCTGCCACCAGTCACTGTGTACAGTTTGCAGCCAAGATGGTGGTAGCTACACTACAAGTCCCAGCCAGCAGCCTGGAGAAGACCCAAAAAAAGGTGCTTGTAGCCCTTAGAAGGGCTGTTGGGTTCTTTGTGGGTGATCCCTGCCTAACCAACATCTAAATTCAGGCCCTAACACTCTCCCTGACAGACAGCAGCTCTATCCCTAATCTCATGAAGATGGTGTATGACGCAAGCAGCGCAGGACCAGATTCTTATATTCCCAGGTCATCTGATCTCGCCAGCCAATCCCTGCTATCGACCACGTGATGCTAGGATGTATCAAAGACTCTCCTGCATGTTGATTGGCTTGTCCGAGTAGCGAGCATATGCGAATACCCTAATGCTCGAACGAGCATCAAGCTTGGACTAGCATGTTCGCTCATCTCTAGTCTAGTCCTTTTTCTCTTTAGCATAGAAAAGACACTTCTTGACCCATGTGTGGCTTGACACAAGAAATGTGACAGTTGTAGTTCATGTCCTAAATATATCTGTGTGTTTGCTCCTGAAGCACTGACTCCAGCCACAGTCACTTCTTTTGAATCTCTGTCAAATTCTTGAATGGCCTTTTCTTTGATAATCCTTTCAAGGCTGCTTGTGTAACTTTTTCTACCACACATTTTCTTCCATCGCACCTTACATTAATATGCTTTGTGAAGCTTCTTTAGCAATGGTCTTTTTTAGCTTATTGTCTTCTGACACTGTCAAATCAGCAGTCTTTCCTATGATTGTGTAGCCTACTGAACCATGATGGACCATTTAAAGGCTTAGGAAACCATTCTAGGTGTGTTGTGTTTATTAGCTAATTACAGTGTGACACCATGACTCTACAATATTGAACTTTTTCATAATATTCAAATTTGTTGAGATAGTGAGTTCTCAGTTTTCATTAACGATAATGCATAATGATCAACATTAAAAGAAATAAATGCTTGAAATAGATCACTCTGTGTAATATGAACCTATATAATATATAATATATGAGTTTTACTTTTTGAATTGAATTATTGAAATAAACTAACTTTTCTATAATATTCTAATTTATTGATATGCACTTGTGTGTGTGTGTATATATATATATGTGTGCCGTTAAAAGATATTGAGAGTGACCTCTACAGTGCCCGTCCCTTTAACAGTGACCTCTACAGCAGCCCGCCCCTTTAACAGTGACCTCTATAGCGGCCAGCCCCTTTAACAGTGACCTCTACAGCAGCCCACCCCTTTAACAGTGACCTCTACAGCGGCCCGCCCCTTTAACAGTGACCTCTACAGCAGCCCGCCCCTTTAACAGTGACCGCTACAGCGGCCTGCCCCTTTAACAGTGACCTCTATAGCAGCCCGCCCCTTTAACAGTGACCTCTACAGCAGCCCGTCCCTTTAACAGTGACCTCTACAGCAGCCCGCCCCTTTAACAGTGACCTCTACAGCAGCCCTCCCCTTTAACAGTGACCTCTACAGCAGCCCACCCTTTTAACAGTGACCTCTACAGCAGCCCGTTCCTTTAACAGTGACCTCTACAGCAGGCCGCCCCTTTAACAGTTACCATGACAGCAGCCCGCCCCTTTAACAGTGACCTCTACAGCTCCCCGCCCCTTTAACAGTGACCTCTACAGCTGCCCACCCCTTTAACAGTGACCTCTAGTGACCTCTAGTGAACCCCAGTTCCCATGAAGACACACCACTAAACATGAGGCCACTCCCCCTGGCTCCGTGGAGACACGGAGGAGAAGCTGTCTGAGTGTGAGCTACTGAAAGTGTGGAAATCCCTGTGTCTGTCCAGGCACTGCGTCGGACGGAGAACAGGTAGCCAGAAAACTTGACTGTCCAGCCTAAAGCCAGACATTTGGCCACCCTAACATCAGCATGCCCCTAGGGTGTCCAGAGGTCTTGTTTTAGGCTGGACAGTCTGGCTTTCAGACTCCCTGTCCTCTGTCATGTGCAGTGCCTGGATGGACACAGGGATGTCCTTTTGAACAGCTCACTCTCAGCAGCAGCACTGTGCAGTCTGAGCAATGAGCTGCAGGGAGAAAGTCCCCCTCCCCCCACCGCTGCAGCTAAAAGAAGGTGATTTGTATCTATATTTTTAATCCCGGTCAAATGCGGCATGGAAGGGGCGTTACCTGACTGAGTGGAATCTGGGGGTGGGACTTTTAAGTCCTTCTTTTGACGGTGGCCTGAATTACAGGTCGATGCCATAGTAATTTAGGAGGAAGGTGGGTAGCAGTGGAAGAATACATCTTTTATTACTACTGAACAGTAAATATGTGAAATTTACATTATATGAGGTAATGATTGATGATGAATTAGTTCTAAAACATAAGTTATATTTATGGTAACCGAAATACCCCTTTACCATCGTCATCTGCCTCTTTAATGCAGACCTACAGCAGTGAACTGGCTGGGTTGTCATAGAAACCTGGTGTGTGGAGACTGCCTTTTTTGGGAATATCTCAGTAACGGTACGTCCTGAAGAGCTTAAAACTGTTCTAAAACCTTCCCGGACACCTGATAAACATGTGTGCCAAATTTTGTAATTGTAGCTGCAGCAGTGCGGATTCCTTTAGCGGACATACACACACACACACAGCTTTATATAATATATAACATTTCAATATGACTGTTCTGAGGGTCCCCCATTGATCATCTTATCATCTTTGAGTTGTTTCTACACCTTGATTAGCACCCACTTGTTGTAAATTCTGTTGCTTTGAAATGATTTGGAAAGAAACACCTCTGTCAAATCTAACAAGAACTACCTGTAGAGTGTAGAGCTTAGAGACTGAATTGTGTTAAAGCAAAAATATAACCTTATTCTGTAGATGCGGTGATATAAATCAATATTCAATAGTGGATTATCCTCAGACTTTAAACGACACCTTCTTTCACCTACACACTCATTACACTAAAACTTAACTTTTATTAGTATATTTTATAATTTTATTTCCCAATATAATAACAAACAAACAGAGATCTGTTTAAAAACTATCAGGGTGAGTGGACACTGTTGCTCTTGTAATACTGGACTGTATCTTTTCAACTTAATTGTTGATATTACTCAGATCAGCATCGGTGGCCAGGCGTTGCCACTAGCGCTCACTATATGCGGCTGGTCAATTTCTACCTACTACATCTGCTAATTTTGCTTACTACCTGTGCTAAAATCTAATAGCTCAGAGGCTGCCCCTGACATGTTTAATTTGAGCAGGCGAGGGCGAGCCCTTTTCAAGACTCCATTAGTGACATCAGAGCAAGGGAGCCAATCCCATCCTACCTATCTTGTTGTGTCATTCCCTATGTAAGATAAACCTTCAGGAATGACACAGCAAGATAGGTAGGATGCCTAGCACTACAAGAGCAACAGTGTCCACTCACCTTGATAGTTTTTAAACGGATCTTCTCTGTTTGTCATTATATTGGGAAATAAAATTATAAAATATACTTAAGTTTTAGTGAAATGAGTGTGTAGGTTAAAGAAGGCGTTGTTTATAGAATTGTGTTGAGGCACAGATCTGGAGAAGGGAACAAAAATGTATGCCCCACTAAAAGTTCCCATGAGTGCAGAGGCTTTCATAATTCTTAGTTTCGAACAACCAGCACTTTTCCTAGTGCTGGCTGCCCAACAAAATTAAGTAATTAGGGGAAAAGGGCCTTGATAAGAAAGTTTAGTTAGAGTTCTAAAATTCGATTTTCATTTTGTCTTTACAGGATATTGAGTACAGAGTGATAGGGAAAAACTTGAATTTTAGTACAACACCCAAATATTATAACAGGTGAAAAGGTGAAACTGTCTAAAGACTTGCCAGTGTAATCAAATGAAAGATTTACTAATTGTCTACACTACACTGTTAGGTTGAAGGGTCAACTTAGTCTAAAAATCCACCAGATTTCTCACAGTGGCTGATGGTGGGTGATAATTTTATTATATTTGGTACACTTTTGTCTAACTTTATATCACTTATTAGTTGCCTTATTTTGTGAAAGAATTTTTAGGCAGAATTTTTGTGCAAAATGTTGCATCTTAAACCTTGCGCTTCTATGTGAAAGCACACTAATTTTCATCAAAGCTAGCCCTCTGTTACTATGCACATAGGATTATAACATGTCCCAGTTTGTTGCAAATATGCTTAATGTTAACTCTCCTAGCCTTCTAGCAGCTATATAGGTCAGTGGAGAAATAAGCCAATGTGAAAGACCTTTGGAGTTATATAACACCAGGTTCTTGATGAAGAAACATCATAAATTTGCCACAAATACAGGTCTATGAAAAAATTTGCAGATTTGTAGGTTTTTCAGACACCATTGCCACTTTTCCAAAAAGTGAGTGGGGCATGAGTAGAGCAAGTTGGAACTGGCACACATTAAAGCAGAAACCTACTAAAATTTAGTTTTGGCACATTGACAGCAGAAGATGAAACAAAGGTTTGTGTTTGTCAATAAATTAGCAGGATCTTCCTCCTGTAAGGTTTTCACTAAAATTGGCTTGTGAAATGTTATTCTTTAGTGAATGACTTAGCTTGACTTAGCCCACAGCACAATAAAATAATTGGACAGCAAAAATATGCCTGACCCTCATTTCCTGTTGGGCCAGTCAAAAAACGTCATTTCTGTCTACATTAATCAAACATGTATGGGCACCCTGATACTCATGTTAATAATTTAAGTATATTTTTGTCCTAACAGCATTCAGCATTATTATCACCTGGTTGGAATAAGAAATGTATAGTATAACAGGGAGTGGAATAAGAAAATCGAAATTTGCAGATGATCATTTATTCCACATTCTAGTACAAAACCTAATTGGCAGTGAAACTACACTGAGAAAATGTCTACATTAAATTAAACCTTTATGTATTTCTAGAAGAAACAGTAGCAATTACCTTGTATTTCCAACTTTACATCTTATTACTTTACATCTAAATCAATGTAGGTATTGAAATCACTATTAAAAACAGTCATTACAAAATGACCAAGTTTGAGTAGATACTTTTTTAATATGCATGGAAAATATGATGTGTTACTTTTACAGTCTCTCTGTTTAGTACTGTCTACTTTCCCACATATCACATTTAATGTGCAGTGCTGTGGTCTAATTCAATTAGTTAAACAGGTCACACTATACTGATAAGGCTCCTTCCTGCAAAATGCTTTCTATAGAAAGTGAACCACCTGCAGGCTAAGCATTCTCAAATAATGTTTGAAATAAATTCAGTTTAACATGTACTGTCCTGGTGTAAGCTTTCAATTATTTAGGATAGATTATTGCAGGCAAGCCACAGTGAGTCAGCGAGTCAGAATGTATGAATTAAACCCCTGTGTGTGTGTGTGTGTGTGTGTGTGTGTGTGTGTGTGTGTGTGTGTTTTAAAAAGGTTGTAATATCTAATGAATTTCTAACATTTTAATAGTGTCTTTACAAGCTTTTTGAAGACTTTTTATTTTTTTATACACAACTCAAAAGTGTTCCAATTGTCCTGAAAATTGATATGGCATTCTGAGGTCTACTAGGACTCTACTAGGATTTTTTCACTCTTGTTTTTTCCACTTTTTTAATTTATTGTTCTTCCCACTCCCCTCCTTTTAAGCTCTTGATTGCAATAACAGAAATAGCAAATAATGTCAAAGTGACACTGACATATATAGCTATGGGTAAAAACATGGTTGGAAGTATTAACAAACAGCATATTTAAAAACACACTGCACCATTGCCTTTGTTTTGCTTATTAATTATTATTATTATTATTATTATTATTATTATTATTTTAGAAAATATTAATATTTTAAATAAAATAACATTATCCATCATGTTAATGAAACTGAACTGGCTGCTGCAGCTTCTGCTACTTGTGATGGCAGAGATGGTGAGTGGGGATGACTTGGCAGAGGGTGGAGAGGAGCTGTCACGAGTGGTCTTGCGTCTGGAATCAGACGTTCTGCGCGGCTTTCTAAGTGACAGGTTTGACAGGCTATTCCCTGTGGTTTGGGTGCTGTTCTCCACACCCCTTTCCCTCAGCTGTTGCCGCTTGGCAATTAGCTGTCTCCTACTTACCTCTTCCTCTCCCAGTATCCCTTGCGGTTTATATCTGCTACATACCTGTTGAGTGTGGTGTGGATATCGGCTGAGATCCTGTTGCTGAGTTCTACTTTAAGTTAAGTGTTTTCCCTTCCTTTGGTTATTCCTGTTTGAGTCTCCTGTTCCTCCTTACGCTTGGAGGAACAGGTTACTCTCTTGTGTCATTAGACTGCAGGGTGTTCTAGGGTTTACTCAGATTAGGTTCCTGTGTATGAGCTTTCCTACCACCCGGGTTAGTTCATACTGGTAGCCAGCTAGGGCCTAGTCTTAGGGTCCCCTGCAGGAGGTGACCAGTTCCCTGGTTTTGTCTGTTCCCATCCCTCATACGCTCGGTGTGGCTTTTCCCCCCACACCCGAGCGTGACATTATAAACCGCCACTAACAAAAATTTATGTCATTTTTGTGCTGACATGGATGCTATTGCTACACTGGCTGAACGGCTGCAGGGACTCAGCTTGGAGGTGGCTGACATCCGCAACCAGATTCAGAGACCACAGGCTGGTGGTTCTGGGGGTGCTGAGTGTCAGGCCTGTTTGGAGCCTAAGGTCCCCCTCCCGGATAGATTTTCTGGGGAATGTGATAATTTTGTTCTATTTAGGGAGGCGTGCAAATTGTATTTCAGACTGCGTCCACATTCTTCTGGTAATGAGGAACAGAGGGTTGGTGTGGTCATCTCGCTGCTTAAAGGGGATGCGCAGTCATGGGCCTTTTCTCTACCGGCTGGATCGCTGTCTCTCCGGTCGGTAGATGAATTTTTCAAGACCCTAGGGATTATCTATGATGACCCGGATCGTATCTCCCTGGCGGAGACCCAGATACGTAACCTTTGTCAGGGTGAGCGGCCAGTTGAGACTTATTGCTCTGAGTTTCGGAGGTGGGCGACCAATACTGAATGGAACGATCCGGCTTTACGTAGCCAATTCTGTCAAGGTTTGTCTGAAAGGCTGAAGGACGCTTTGGCCTTTCAGGAAACCCCTGTGTCTTTGGAAGCCGCTATGTCTCTTGCTGTACGCATGGATAGGCGCCTGAGAGAGCGATCTAGGGGCCCCCGCTCTCAGGACGTACTATCACATAGTGTACCAGCTTCCTATGACACTTTGGGTGAATATTCCCCTAGGTTGATGTCTGGGGATGAACCTATGCAATTAGGGGGAGCCACTCCTGTAGCCACCCGCAATCATCTTGGTAATAAAAAGGGTGTGTGTTTTTTCTGTGGTCAGAAAGGACACTTTATCAATGTATGTCCATGCTTCCTATCTCTAAAGGAGAGAAAAGAAAAGGGGGCGTTGAATTCTCATCTCACTCTTGGTGGAGTGGGTAGGGAGACTGAAAATGTGCATTTGTCTTCATCCTGCAGTACCCATTTTCTCCTGACTGCCGAGGTGGCGCTAGAATCAAAGGTTGTGAAAATTGAGGTGTTTATTGACAGCGGGGCAGGGGTGAACTTGATTGATGCTCAGTTTGTCCGTATGCATGGATTGTCACCAAGTTCTTTGGATAAGAGGATTTCTGTGTTTGCCATTGATTCTGCACCTCTCTCTCAGAAGTGTTTGTCTCAGATGGTGCATGATATCAAATTAAGAGTGGGTGAATTTCATCAGGAGCTTATTTCATGTTTTGTGTTGGAAGGTCTTCCTGCTCCTGTGGTTCTGGGTTTACCGTGGTTAAGCAAACATAATCCGTCCATTGACTGGCATACTAGACAAATTGTGGATTGGGGCGATTATTGTGTTGACAATTGCCTTAATACATCTTTTTCTGCTTTAACCACTAAGACTCTTCCTTCTTTTATATCAGATTTCTCTGATGTATTTTCTGAAGGTGGATGTCAGGATTTACCCCCTCACCGGGAATACGATTGTCCTATCAATCTTATCCCTGGAACAAGATTGCCTAAATCTAGGCTGTATAACCTTTCTGGACCTGAGAGAACGGCCATGAAGGAATATATTGCTGAGAGTTTGGCCAAAGGACATATTAGGCCTTCCAAATCTCCTGTGGCAGCAGGGTTCTTTTTTGTTAAAAAAAAGGACGGATCCCTTAGGCCATGTCTGGATTTCCGTGAACTCAATAGGATTACTGTCCGTGATCCGTACCCCCTTCCTTTGATTCCTGACTTGTTTAACCAGATTGTGGATGCCAAGGTGTTCTCCAAGTTGGACTTAAGGGGGGCATATAATCTGGTCAGGATCAAGGAAGGGGATGAATGGAAGACGGCCTTTAACACTCCTGAGGGCCACTTTGAGAACCTGGTCATGCCTTTTGGGTTGACCAATGCTCCTGCTGTCTTCCAGCATTTTGTTAATGACATTTTTCATCATCTTGTGGGGAGGTTTGTAGTCGTGTATTTGGATGACATACTAATCTATTCTCCAGATATTGTGACACATCAGGATCACGTGAGGCAGGTGTTGCAAATTTTAAGAGATAACAAGTTGTATGCAAAATTAGAGAAATGTGCTTTTGCTGTACATGAGGTGCAATTCTTAGGATACCTGCTTTCATCTTCAGGTTTTCGTATGGATCCAGAGAAGGTCTGTGCTGTTCTGAACTGGGACCGACCTGAAAATCTGAAGGCTCTTATGCGATTTTTGGGGTTCACCAACTATTACCGAAAATTTATTAAGAACTATTCGACTATAGTTAAACCCTTAACTGACATGACTAAGAAAGGGACGGATGTCTCTGTGTGGTCTGATGCAGCATTGCAAGCCTTCTCTGCTGTAAAGGAGTGCTTTTCCTCTGCCCCTATATTGGTGCAGCCAGATGTGTCACAACCTTTCATTGTGGAGGTTGACGCATCCGATGTGGGGGTAGGAGCTGTGTTATCACAAGGCCCGTCACCTGGTAAATGGCGCCCATGTGCTTTTTTTTCGAAGAAACTCTCTGTGGCGGAGAGAAATTATGATGTGGGTAACCGAGAGTTACTGGCCATTAAGTTGGCTTTTGAGGAATGGCGTCATTGGTTGGAAGGGGCGAATCATCCAATCACGGTATTCACTGATCACAAAAATCTGGCTTACCTGGAGTCGGCTAGACGACTTAATCCGAGGCAGGCCAGATGGTCTTTGTTCTTCACCAGATTCAATTTCATTGTCACATACCGTCCTGGGGTTAAGAATGTGAAGGCGGATGCCTTGTCACGTAGTTTTCCCGGGGGTGGTGATTTTGAAGATCCGAGCCCTATACTGTCTGAAGGAGTGGTGATATCCGCTCTTTACCCTGATCTTGAGGCTAAAGTGCTTGAGGCCCAGGGAGATGCGCCGGAGTCTTGCCCTCCCGGGAAGTTGTTTGTTCCTTCTGATTTGCGTTATAAGGTTTTTGAGGAGCATCATTCTTCGGTGCTTGCGGGACACCCTGGGAGTAAATCCACTGTCGACCTCATCTCTCGTAGATTCTGGTGGCCAGGTCTGCGTAAGTGTGTTGAGGAATATGTGTCAGCCTGTAGTGTCTGCGCACGCTCTAAGGTGACACATACTCGTCCTTCTGGACCCCTACTTCCATTACCCATCCCGTCCAGACCATGGACTCACCTATCCATGGACTTCATCACTGATCTGCCTGAGTCGTCTGGTAAGACAGTTATTCTGGTGGTTGTAGATCGTTTTAGTAAAATGGCGCACTTTATTGCATTACCCGGACTCCCCAATGCTAAAACTCTTGCACAAGTGTTTGTTGACAATATTGTGAAACTTCATGGCATTCCCACTGACGTTGTCTCTGATCGTGGGACTCAGTTTGTGTCCAGATTCTGGAGGGCGTTCTGTACTCGGCTCGGGGTACAACTGTCTTTCTCTTCTGCCTTTCATCCCCAGACGAATGGACAGACTGAGCGTACCAATCAGAATCTGGAGACTTATTTGAGATGCTTTGTCTCTGAGAACCAGGAGGAGTGGTCCTCGTTTTTGTCTCTGGCTGAGTTTGCCATAAATAATCGCAGACAGGACTCCACTGGTAAGTCACCATTTTTGGTGCATATGGCTTTCACCCGCAGTTTGGCACATTTTGTGGTTCTGATACTTCTGGTATTCCTGAGGAAGAACGTTTTTCGTCATCATTGTCTTCCATATGGCGAAAAATTCAAAGTAACTTGATAAATATGGGTAACAAGTACAAACGTGTGGCTGACAGGAGACGCATGAATGGTCCGGACCTAAATGTGGGTGATTCTGTGTGGCTGTCTACTAGGAACATTAAGTTGAAAGTTCCTTCATGGAAGTTGGGTCCAAGATTTATTGGCCCATATAAAATCACGGCCATTATTAATCCTGTAGCATTTCGTCTTGAACTTCCGCAGGCCCTGAAAATCCATAATGTGTTTCACAGATCTTTGTTGAAGAGGTATGTTGAACCTCTGGAGCCATCTCCCTTGCCACCCGCGCCTGTCTTGGTGGATGGTAATTTGGAATTTCAGATTGTCAAGATCATTGATTCTCGAGTTCTTCGTGGGACCCTTCAATATCTGGTTCATTGGAAGGGTTATGGTCCTGAGGAGAGGTCATGGGTACCGGCATCTGACGTGAATGCCAGTCGTTTGGTAAAAGCCTTTTACAGATGTCACCCTGATAAAGTTGGTCCTGGGTGCCCGGAGGTCACCCGTAAAAGGGGGGGTAATGTCACGAGTGGTCTTGCGTCTGGAATCAGACGTTCTGCGCGGCTTTCTAAGTGACAGGTTTGACAGGCTATTCCCTGTGGTTTGGGTGCTGTTCTCCACACCCCTTTCCCTCAGCTGTTGCCGCTTGGCAATTAGCTGTCTCCTACTTACCTCTTCCTCTCCCAGTATCCCTTGCGGTTTATATCTGCTACATACCTGTTGAGTGTGGTGTGGATATCGGCTGAGATCCTGTTGCTGAGTTCTACTTTAAGTTAAGTGTTTTCCCTTCCTTTGGTTATTCCTGTTTGAGTCTCCTGTTCCTCCTTACGCTTGGAGGAACAGGTTACTCTCTTGTGTCATTAGACTGCAGGGTGTTCTAGGGTTTACTCAGATTAGGTTCCTGTGTATGAGCTTTCCTACCACCCGGGTTAGTTCATACTGGTAGCCAGCTAGGGCCTAGTCTTAGGGTCCCCTGCAGGAGGTGACCAGTTCCCTGGTTTTGTCTGTTCCCATCCCTCATACGCTCGGTGTGGCTTTTCCCCCCACACCCGAGCGTGACAGGAGCCTCCTGTCAGACACATGGATGGCATGCATTTGTTTGCTGAAAGTCAGCCATATACACAGTGTATCCTGATAATACAGCAATTTAGCATCCCTTTTGGCAATAGGAAAACTTCCCTCCATTTATCAATGGTCTAAAAGCATGGCTATCTAGTAATGTTGAGCAAATTGAAGTCAAATTAATTGACAGATCCAAATTTCAGGAAAAATTTGATTCGGCGTGATGCCAAATTTCCTAGTGCTTTGTGGTAATTAATCTATTTTTCTTGAAATGGCAGTAAAAAAAAAATAATCACCTCATCTATTTGCTCACAGAGAGGTAGTCATCTTGATAAAAAAAAAAACACGCAAAATCTTGCACAGGATGACGAGCAAGCGTGATGACATGATGGATAAAGTGAGTATGTTTTTTTTTAACCCAAAGTAACCCCTTAAAAGACCTCTATTTTAACATCAGATGCCATGATCAGCAATGAAAGTGGCATCTGAGGTGTTCAATGACTAGGGTCGGTGCGATCACTGTTCCCTGTCATTGCGGCCACTACTTACAAAGGAATGCAATTCATGACAAAGTAATTCGTAACTAACCTAATTTCTTTGTGAAATTTGGCAAAGCAGGCAAATCAAATTTTTAATAACTTCACTCATCACTACTATCTAGTAATAGTCAGATTGCTTGATGCTAATGATACACCTGTCAGTACACAAGCAAGCAAGCAAGCATATAGCTTGCCATGCTTGCTAGCATATGCCAAGTCTCAATTCTTTCCAACTATACCCCTCACTGCAATGACTGGTCATCATGGCCAATGTCATCATCCTCATGCTTCTCCACCTCAGACTCCTCCTCCAATGTTAGCTCCTTATCCTCATCCCCCTCCTCCAATTTCTCCTCCATGTGACTTTATACATGTGGATCAGAAATAAGTACAGGGAGCTTAGCAAGATACGTAAGCTCTTTTTCTTCTGCCATCCATTGTTCCATCAGAGCATCTGCTTTAAGATAAATATCAGGGGGATAAAATTATTTCTGCTGCATTTGTCTCTAATGACAAATCTAGTGGCATCCGATGAGCTGTCATTGCATGACCTAAAAACAACACATGGTCTGTGTTGAGGTGGTCTGGTGCATGATGGAATAATTCACCACTTTTACAGTGTTGATGGGGATAGGGCTGACCATTTGAATAGTTACTTTTGTTCCGTATTTTCAGTAGGCACCTTTTGGAATAATGGTTTGTTTGGGCATAGCAGTCACAGTAGTTGTAAAGGCAGAGTTACAGTGTTTTTAGAGGCTAATGTTATAGGTGAATTGGCATGCTTAAAGTCAAACAAGACCAAGCATCCAGATGGCATCCATCTCAGAGTCCTTAAAAAACTAGGCTGTGATTGCTAATCCTGTAATGGATTTGTTTAACAAGTCCCTCTTAACAGGTGATGTTCCTGAAGATTGGAGAATGGCCAGTTTTGTACTAAGGCACAAGAAGAGTAACAGAGCAGAAGCTGGAAACTACATATCAGTGAGCTTGACATCTGTAGCAGTAAAAATAATGGAAACCCTCTTTAAAAAAAGATAATTGACCAACTAAAAAACAGCAACTTGTTGGACCCAAAACAGCATAGCTTTACTGAGGGCTGATCATGTCAGACTAATCTTATTGATTTCTTTGACTATGTAACAAAAGTGTTGGATGAAGGAGGTGCCATGGATATTACCTACCTGGATGATAGCAAAGCCTTTGATACAGTGCCACATAATGATCTGATATATAAATTATTGACTTTTAATACTTCAAAATGAGTGCACAGTGCGGACAGGCAGCAAGGAAAGCAAGTAGGATGCTTGGAAAAATCAAAAAGCGAGGCAGCACTCCAGAAATGGTGAAAAAATGAAGGACCATTTATTCCCCAATATGCAATGTTTCAGCCTACTCCATGAGGCCTTTCTCACGGTTAAGAAAGGCCTCATGGAGTAGGCTGAAATGTTGCATATTGGAGAATAAACGGTTCTTCATTTTTTCACTATTTCTGGAGTGCTGCCTCGCTTTTTGATTTTTCTATCTCATTGGTGTATTATCCTTAGCCTGGAGGAGTTGCACCCACATTTCGCTTTGTGACTTGTGCTGCTGTTTTTTTCGTCTATTTAGCAAGTAGGATGCTTGGCTATATAGCTAGAGGTATAACCAGTAGGGAGAGATTGTGATCCCTGTGTATAGAATACTGTTTCCAGTTCTGGAGACCCCACCTACAAAAAGACATATACAAACTGGAATGCGTGCAAAGACAGGCTTCAAAAATGGTGGAGGGTCTTAACCATAAAACATACCAGGAGAAATTGAAATAACTTAATCTGTATTGCCTTGAAAAAGGAGGCAAGGGAGAGATGATTGAGACCTTTAAATATGTTAAAGGTTTAAATAAGGTTCAGGAAGAAAGCGTTCTCAATAAGAATCTAAACACAAAAACAATAAGGAAGCTGTACTGCATGTGGTTGCAGCCTAGCTGCTGCAATCAAGACAAGGAGAAGGAGGACACTTTTGTTCCCATAACTGGCGGACAGTTCTTTTCCCTTATGATCTAATTATGCCACTTCATGTACTGCAAAACAGCTATGTTGTCTACATTTGTACAGTGGTCCCTCAAGTTACAATATCAATTGGTTCCAGGACAACCGTTATATGTTTAACCAATTGTAACTTGAGTAATTGGTTCCAAAGCCCCAAAATGTCATCCAAAATAAGAGAAAATGAAGATTTAAGAAAAATAAGCAGATAACTAAGACAGATAAAACAAGTCCTTACATATAACAGTCAGGAATTGCGGATAACTAGTAACTAATCCAGCCAGAGCAGTGGCCTTGATTGGTTAAATCTGGGTCTGAGGCATTGTATGTTGAGTCTAGTTTCAAATTATGATGGGCCAGAAAAGACCATTGTATGTTGAAAATACTGTATCCTTAGGCCATTGTATCTTGAGGGATCACTGTATTTGTACACCAACAGCTTATTTTAATCCTTCGGAACTTACACACAGCAATTTATTTTGTCTTCTGGCACATTGGAGAATAACTGCTAGATGGGAGTTACTTGCAAAGAGCTAGCAGCCGCCAAGCTTGGCTTAGGTCTGGCACATTTTGAGCCTGCTCCCACAGTATCAACGAGTATCACCAGTTCGTAAGCTGATCACATTAGAAGCAGATATGCCAATTTTTTTTTCTGAGGTTCTGGTCATACGTTGTCTCGGCTCCTTATTGCTCCCACAGCCACCAACCTCCTCCTCAGATGTCACTTCTTCCTTAATACCTCCATCCGGCTCCCAGGTCTTGTCTAACACACAATCGTCATGATAGTTCTCACCATCCACTCCACTTTTATCAGACTGAAATATTTCATCAGGGGCTCCTTGGCCCTACTGCCACCACCATCATCATGTCAACAAGTGTCATGACCAAAACTACCACCACCAACATAACTATGCATGGGGTCCTCCACCCCAATCTAAACATCTTCCTCATGGCAGTCTGAACCCTCACAAATCATTAGCTGGGAGACTTTCTTGAGTATCTTCCATAGTGCATGGGGTTTTGTTACCTCTTCTTGGGAAAGATATAATTTTTTTCTGTTGTTTTCCAAATCCAATATAGGAATCTATAAGAAATATGACTGAAAGGATACAATAACAATGCATTCAGCCCTTTTTGGAGAGAAAAGTCACAAATTGTAAAACACCACAAAATCACATAAAAACCCTGTGTATGTAGACTTTTTGCCAAAAAAGGCAATAGAAATGTCACTAAAAATATGCAAAATATTATGTGTGAATTCAGCCTAAAGCCTTATGTGCATGACCATATTTTTCATCTGTGTGCCATCCACATTTTCTTGGGATAGCACACTGACCCATTCATTTCTATAGAGTCATGCACATGTGCATATTTTTTCTGTAAAATATCGAACATGTCCTATTCTTGATTGTATGAGAATAGCCCTTTAATTGATGGGAGTGAGAAAAATATACAGTGCACACAGAAAGTATTCATATTTTGTGGACCGGTTGTTTGCAGACCAAAATATAGACATGGCTGTTCATATGTTTAGCCTAAGGCTGGACAGATTTTATGCCAGATTTTGATATCAATTTTTGAGTCAAACACAAGAATGGATACAAAAAATAAGTATCAGTCCAGCTCTAACTATACAGCAGGATAACCTCACTGACCCAGTGCCGGCACCAAACAGCAAGTCCTTTACATTTGATGTGCTCTCATGGCTCCAAGCAAATGACCTGTTCCTAGGCAGAGAGCAAGGTATGACTGGACTCCTGACTTTAAATAAGGCCAGCACAACTGAGGAATAATTGATATGGACAGCCCAAAACCCAGATTGTCCAGATGAAATGGGGACTGACCCTTCTCTCCCCACTCCAGCAACACAGGTCCTGAAAGCAGGTTTTCAACAAGCCCTAATACAGAGACGACTGCTCAGATCTCTGTCATTCACATATCCTGGTTGCTTTTAGTAAAACATCAAAGTGAGAAACCTTGGACAAATATGTACCCCATCCACCACTTCTCCAGACACTTTGTCACAACATCCACTTTGGCAATTTTATTTATTGATCCAATGCACCTAAACTAAAAATAAAGCCATTTTGCACATAAAAAATGTATGTTCCTGTTTTATCCAAAATGATGTGTCTCCATGGTAACAGACTACAAACAAACTCTGTGTAGCCTGACCTTCCAGTTATATTACCTTTCATCTGCTCTCTAGTTCTTGCTAATAAATGTATTTTCATAACCAAGGTGTACATATCTTTGAATAATAGGCAGATTTCCATTAACTCCTCTACCTTGGAATCCCCATAACAGCACTTCTTATATTGTGCTTTTGCAGCTCAGTTTTAGTCTGGGGACATTTTGGGATCATGTATTATATGGTAGACCATTCATTTGAAAAGATAGCAAACTGCCTGCAGTACGATGATTGCTAAGATGGGTATATACTTTAAGCTACTAACCTCTTATAAAGAAACTTCAATAATTTTAAAATCCTAAATTTAATATTTAATAAGTTAATGCTTGGTGGAACTGCAAAAAAGATAACTGTATTACACTACAGATTTTGAGTGGTAGCACTGTGGATGCCAGCTATCATATAAAAAATTGTGTAACTTGCAATAAGCCACCTTAAAATCAAAGAATATTTTACCAATGTAATGGTAGCGGTCTCAATTCTTGGCACAGGGTAATCTAATATGATTCACTTTCATTATGCAGTTTAATCTCAGAAGTAACATTGATCTGTTGCTGTAGGCAAAACATCAAGGCAAACCCATGCAGTTTTAAAGAATGTCTTTAAAGCATTTCCATTTTGCTAGTGCTGTTAAGCAATTCCAACAGTATCTAGATTTGTTGCCACAGTATCAAAGTGAATTGGTATAAGTTGTAGCCTGTTTACACTTTCTGATCTTAATAATGTGGACTTTTGCATTACATAAAGATATTTATTAAAATTAAACAATGCAATTTTCATATATTCCATTAGGCTTTTATTTTTAACTTCCTACAGTACTTCATGTTAAAGAAAAACTCAAACAGGTTTTTCCAAATTTTTTTTTAAATGTGCCAGTGGTATTTTAATTAACTGTCCCTCAACAGGTTGAGATTGATTCAAGATAGAAATCTAATATATAAAGCTGAGTGTATGTATGTATGTATGTACAAGTGCATCTTAATAAATTAGAATATCATCAAAAAGTTTTTTTTCAGTAATTCAATTTAAAAAGTGAAACACATATATTATATAGTGTCATTACAGAGTGAACTTTTTCAAGTGTTTATTTATGTTAATGTTGATGATTATGGCTTGCAGCCAAGGAAAACCCAGAAGTCATTATCTCAGAAAATTAGAATATTATATTAGACCAATTGTAAAAAAAAAAATTAAACAGACATCTTGGCCAAATGAAAAGTATTTACAGTAAATACACTCAATACATGGTTGGGGCTGCTTTTGCATGAATGACTGCATCAATGTGGCATGGCATGGAGGCAATCAGCCTGTGGCACTGCAGAGGTGTTATGGAAGCCCAGGTTGCTTTGATAGCAGCCTTCAGCTCATCTGCATTGTTGGGTCTGGTGTCTCTCATCTTCCTCTTGATAATACCCCATAGATTCTCTATAGGGTTAAGTTCAGGCGAGTTTGCTGGCCAATCAAGCACAGTAATACTGTGGTTATTAAACCAGGTATTGGTACTTTTGGCAGTGTGGACAGGTGCCAATTCCTGCTGGAAAATAAAAATTCCATCTCCAAAAAGCTTGTCGGCAGAGGGAAGCATGAAGTGCTCTAAAATTTCTTGGTAGATGGCTGCACTGACTTTGGTCTTGATGAAACACAGTGGACCTACACTAGCAGATGACATGGCTCCCCAAACCATCACTGATTGTGGAAACTTCACACTAGACCTCAAGCAGCTTGGATTGAGTGCCTCTCCACTCTCCCTCCAGACTCTGGGACTTTGATTTCCAAATGAAATGCAAAATTTACTTTCATTTGAGAACAACACCTTTGACCACTGAGCAACAGTCCAGTTCTTTTTCTCCTTGGCCCAGGTAAGACGCTTCTGGCGTTGTCTATTGGTCATGAGTGGCTTGACACATGGAATGCGACACTTGTAGCCCATGTCCTGGATACATCTGTGTGTGGTAGCTCTTGAAGCACTGACTCCAGCAGCAGTCCACTCCTTGCGAATTTCCCAGAAAGGCCTTTTCTTAACAATCCTATCAAGGCTGCTATTCTCCCTGTTGCTTGTGCACCTTTTCCTACCTTCCTTTTTCCTTCCACTCAACTTTCCATTAATATGCTTTGATACAGCATTTTGTGAACAGCCAGCTTCTTTAGCAATGACCTTTTTTGGCTTACCCTCCTTGTGGAGTGTGTCAATGACAGCCTTCTGGACATCTGTGAAGTCAGCAGTTCATTAACAAATAAACACTTGAAAAAGTTCATTCTGTTTATAATGACTCTATATAATATATGTGTTTCACTTTTTGAACTGAGTTACTGAGAAAAAAAACTTTTTGATGATATTCTAATTTATTGAGATGCACTTGTATGTGTGGATGTCCACTAAAGGAATCCACACCATCGCAGCTAAAATCACGAAATTTGGCACACTGGTACATCTAGTGTCCGGGAAGGTTTTAGAACAGGTCTCAGTTCTCCAGGACGTACTGTTCCTGAGATATTGCCAAAAAATGCATTAGCCAATAGAAGTCTGGTCACATAACCCTTATCAGCCAATAGAAGCTCGCAGGCAGATAGTCTCCACACACACTGCTTCATACAAGGTTTCCATAACAACCCAGCCATTTTCCTTCACTGTTATAGGTCTGCTTTAAAGGGGCAAAAGCGCTGTGGATAACACTGTTAAAGCTGTATTCCGTTTACTATAAATATAACTTATGTTTTAGACTAATTCATCATCAATCATTACCTAATAATATAATGTAAATTTCACATATTTACCATTCAGTAGTAATAAAAAGATGTTTTTTCCACTGCTACCTACTGTGTTTCCTCATAACTTACCATGGCATCGACCTATGATTCAGGCCACCCTCAAAAGAAGGAATTAAAAGCCCCATCCTAAGGTCCTGCTAAGCCACGCCCCTGATTCAATCAGGCCATGCCCCCTTCCACTCCGTAGCCGATGAGGATTGAAAAAATGAAGGTAAAAATCAACTTCTGTCAGCTGCAGGGGTGGGAGACAGGGTAACGTTCTCCCTGCAGCTCATGCACAGTGGTGCTGTCTGAGATTGAACTGTTCAAAAGGACATTCCTGTGTGCATCCAGGCACTGCGCTGGATGGAGGACAGGGAGTCTGAAAGCCGGACTTTCTGGCCTAAAAACGGACCTATGGCCACCCTGGGGGTAGGCTGCTGTGGAGGTCACAATTAAAGGGGAGTAACCAGAAGAATAGGGTGCACACTAACAATAAAAACTTTTATTTGTTTAATTATGACAGAACCAAGCAAGGAAAACCACAGTGAGGTGCACATCCAACAACGGTAAAAGCAATAAAGTAATTTTATTGGATAACACAATTATACATACATCTAAATACAATTTTCAGATGCATGTATAATTGGGTTGTTCAATAAAATTATTCTATTGCTTTTACCATTGTTGGATGTATATTTCATTGTGGTTTTCCTTGCTTGGTTTTGTGACAGTTAAACGGGAGGGTGCTGTGGATGTTACTGTTAAGAAGGCAAGCTGCAGTGGAGGTCACTGTTAAAGGGGCGGGCACTGTGGAGGTCACTGTTAAGGAAGGAGGGGACTGTGGAGGCCACTGTTAAAGGGGAAGCGGGGTACTGTGAGGTCACTGTTAAGAGAATGGGGTACTGTGACAGTCACTGTTAAAGGGGCATTCGCTGTGGAGGTCTCTGTCAAGGGGGCCAGGAATGGTGGAGGTCAGTTAAGAGGGCTGCAACCTATGGTCAGTGTTAAGGGGTGGGTGCTGTAGAGGTCACTTAAGAAGGTGGTCCCCTAAGGAAGTCACTGTCAAGTGGGTGAGGTGCTGTGGAACTCACTGTTAAAAGGGCAGGCAGCTGTGAAGGTCCCATTTTAAGGAAATGGGGCACTGTGGGGGGGGGTCAGTGTTAAGGGGGACTGTGGAGGTCACTGTTAAGGAGGTGGGGTGCTGTAGAGGTCACTCTCGATATATTTTAATGACACACACAAACATTAAATTAAATAGATGAAATATACCAGTGCAAAGCCGGGTCCTTCTGCTAGTGATTTATAAACATAAGACAGAAATTATGTATGCATCACATGACTTAAAGGGAACCTGTCATCTCCGAAACACCCCCTGAACTAAAGTAAGCGGTGTATAGTGTAAGTGATGCTGAATCCGAATATGTAAGTTTTATCTTCATACTCACTTCCATTCTGACGCTGTGCTCCCACAAACCAGCAGTAAAATGCACTCAGTGGACTCCAGTGCTCACTCACATAATGGAGAGGACTCAAAGAAGAGTCCTCTCAATGCATTTTATGGCTGGTTTGTGTGAGCACAGCGTCAGAATGGAAGTGCATATGAAGATAAAACTTACATATTCAGATTCATCATCACTGACACTATACAACGCTTACTCTAGTTCAGGGGGTGTTTCGGAGGTGACAGGTTCCCTTTAAGTGAAATATATCTATAATACTACTAATATAAACTGATTGGTCACCTAAACTGTTGTGTCTATCAAAATATTAAGCCTTTCAATCCCGGGGCTGTTTTAATCTTCCTGCCCAGGCCATTTTTTGCTAACCTGACATGTCTCTTTATGTGGTAATAACTTTGGAACACTTTAACTTATCCAGGCCATTCTGAGATTATTTTCTCGTCACATATTGTGCTTCACAACAGTAGTAAATTTGTGGCAAAATATTTCATTTATATTTATAAAAAAAATACCAAATTTAGCAAAAATTTGGAAAAATTTGCAAATTTCCAAATTTCAATTTCTCTACTTTCAAAATACATAGTAATACCTCCAAAAATTGTTATTATTTTACATTCCCGATATGTCTACTTTATGTTGGCATCATTTTATAAATTTCATTTTACTTTTTCAGGACGTGAGAAAGCTTAGAAGTTAGCTTTAGAAGACATTTTTTAAATTTTCAACACAATTTCCAAAACCATTTAAGCACCAATTACAGATATAAAGTGATTTTGAGGGGCTTATGTAATGGAAACCACCCATAAATGACCCCATTTTAGAAACTACACCCCTCAAATTATTTAAAACTGACGTTACAAACTTTGTTAACCCTTTAGGTGTTCTACAAGAATTAAAAGAAAATGGAGGCGAAATTTCATTTTTATGCAGATTTTTCATGTTAATCAATTTTTTCTTGTAACACAGCAAGGGTTAACAGCAAACTAAACCTCAATATACATTACTCTGATTCTGCAGTTTACAGAAATACCCCATATGTGGTGGTAAACTGAAGTGGGGACACATGGCAGGACTCAGAACGGAAGGAGAACCATATGGATTTTCCAGCACAGATTTTTATGGATTGGTTTGCGGGTGCCATTGGTGTTTATTTTTTCAGTTATTGTCTTATGTGGGGTCTTATTTTTTGCGGGATGAGGTGACTGTTTCATTGGTACCATTTTGAGGTACTTAAGACTTTGTGATCACTAAGTGTTATACTTTTTTTGAGGCAAGGTGATAAAAAATGGCTGTTTTGGCATAGTTTTTTTTAAAAAAATGTTTTAAAGCATTCACCTGAAGGGGAAAATCATGTGATATTTTTATAGAGCAGGTTGTTACGGACGTGGTGATACCCAATATGTCTAACATTTTAATTTTTTTCAGTTTTATACATTAGATGCATTTTTGAACAGAATTAAATCTTGTTTTTGTGCTGCCATTTTCAGAGAGCTATATTTTTTTATTTTTCGGGCGATTGTCTTAGGTAGGGTATCAATTTCTGCGGGATGAGGTGACAGTTTTATTGGTACCATTTTGGGGTACATAAGACTTTTTGATCGCTTAATGTTACACTTTTTGTGAGGCAAGAGGAAAAAAAATAGCTGTTTTGTCATAGTTTTATAAAAAAATATTTACAGCGTTCACCTGAGGAGGAATTTAATGTGATATTTTTATATATATTTTTATTTTTGTTAAGTTTTACACATTATATGCATTTTTGAACAGAATTAAATCTTGTTTTTGTGCTGCCATATTTAGAGAGCCATATTTTTTTTATTTTTCGGGCGATTGTCTTAGGTAGGGTCTCGTTTTGTGCGGGATGAGATGACGGTTTGATTGGTACCATTTTGGGGTACATACGCTTTTTTGATTGCATGGTATTACACTTTTTGTGAGGCAAGAGGAAAAAAAATGGCATAGTTTTTAAAAAAATTTTTTTTTACTGCATTCACCTGGGGGTACATCTCATGTAATATTTTTATAGAGCAGGTTGTTTCGGACGTGGCGATACCCAATATGTCTAACATTTTTATTTTTGCTAAGTTTTACACATTAGATACATTTTTGAACAAACTAAAATCTTTTTTTTGTGCCGCCATTTTCTGAGACCCATATTTTTTTATTTTTTTGGTGATTGTCTTAGGTAGGGTCTCATTTTTTGCGGGACGAGATGACGGTTTGATTGGTACTATGTTGTGTAAATACGCCTTTTTGATCGCCTGCTATTTCACTTTTTGTAAGAGAAGGTGACCAAAAAATGGTTTTGGCACTGTTTTCTTTTTTTTCTACTGTGTTCACCTGGCGGTGTGGATCATGTGATATTTTTATAGAGCCGGTCGATATGGATGCGGCGATACCTAATATGTCTACTTTTCTTTTTTTCATAATTTTTTTTACTTTATTTTGGGAAAATTGCGCTTTTTTTTTACTTGAAACTTTTATTTATTTATTTTTTTAAACTTTATTTTTTAACTTTTTTTTAAAACTTTTTTACCATAGTTTTTTTTTTTAATTTTGGGGGTCTGATCCCCTTTTACAATGCATTACAATACTTCTGTATTGTAATGCATTGGCTGCAAGTGTATTACACACAGTAATACACTTACAGCCTGCTTCCTGTGAGATCCAGGGGGCTGGATCTCGCAGGCTTCCATAAATGGCAGCCAGATGCCTAAGGAAGGTATCGGGCTGCCATCCAAGCTATCGACCCGATGGACTCCCTCTCCCGCACCAAGGATCGCATGTGCTGCTGTCAGCGCTGACCACGGCACATCGAGGGTTAATGCGCAGGCATCAGTGTTTTTACCGATGCAGATGCGTATAGCAGGGGCGCCCGTCCGATCAGCACGTCTTAGGACTACGGCGCTGGGCGGGAAGTCACTTCCTGCAGCGCCGTACATATACGGTGCTGGTCGGGAAGGGGTTAATGCAACTGTTGTTTACAAAAAAGTGTAAATGATTCCTTTGATATCATAAACATTTTTAATTCCAAGAGTTATAACTTTTTTACATTTTGATTCACATAGCCATGAGTGCTAGTTTTTTAAAGACAATTTGTACTTTCCAATGGCATGACACTATTCAGTATTTTATACAATGTATTTGAAGCTGTAAAAATATAAATGAGGTGGAAATGGGAAAAAAGCTTTTGGCTTTGTTGCTTTACAAGTTTTGTTTTACTGCCTTCACTGGTCAATAAAAATGGCAAATAATGATGGAGGGCGGATGTGATGTCCTGATATTTATGGGGATCTTATCTGATGTTCTGATATTTATGGGGGTCTGATCTGAAGATCTGATAGGAGGTCTGATGAAAAATATGTTTTTCTTATTTTCCTCCTCTTAAACCTGGGGTGAGTATTATCTTTCGGTGTGTCTTATGAAGCGAAAAATACAGTAATTGTAACAAAGTACACTTGAATACATGTCTACAAAATGAAAGTGAAAAAACTGGAAACTAGCAACACCCCCTCGATATGGAAAATGTTATTTCACATTTCACTAGTGATATTAACTGGCAGCAAATAGTTTAGATATTCATTAATTATATATATATTTGTATCCTTACTCCAATTGTTTAGAATTGTTGCATCTATTTATTAAATTACTACTTAGCTTTGTAAAACATCTATTGACAATATATGAAGAATTACTCAATTTTTTATTACGGTTCTTCTTATTTATTTTTGTATATGGCACTGTGATCACATTTTAACACTCCTTGGGATTGTCTCATTAGTATATCCCTGTCCATATTTATTAGATTCTTGATCTGGAGATCTGACTAATACAATATATTACAGGGTCACATTGAAGGGTGTGTGAAATGGAATGTTTTTGTGCAACCCTCTACAGATCCACCCAGTAATTACAGCTTTACATCCTGTAATCTGACCTACAATAAGCAGTTCAATCAGTGGTTCTTCACTTAGAAAAGATGTTGTGCAAATAGACATATGGACATCCTAGAATAGGATATTGTCTTTAGGTGCATCTAACAAGACATACATTTCCCCTTCACTGGCCAGGAGCGGTTTCCCCCATGATAACTCCTGATCACTGAGGAAAGTGAAGCCAGACACGCGTGAAGTTTTAAAAAAAATGGTTTTAGTGAGACCGTTCGATTCATGATCTATTTTATGTCTTGATATAAAAAGTAAACCAGAAATACTAGAATAACAGAGATGTAACCTTTTTGTCTTCCTATAACCAATACATATCTGGAAATTCTATACCGTAGTAAGCGTATAACATGTATTACTTTATTCAGTGTTCTCCATGGATGTTTCTGTGGTTACATGGAAGCTTCTCCGTATGCACAGGAAGATGTTTTGTCAGATGCAAAATTAATCAAAATTGCTGAAAGCAAGGTTCAGGATGAAAGGATTTCATTGTAATTCAGTCACTAGAATTGTTTAGCCTTTTAGACTCATATGTTCATGATTGGACCTGGGTAATTTGTAGCATTAATAAAATATTTTCAGATCATCAGTGCATTTTAAAAGTACAGCCTGATTTTCAGTCCTTTGCACATATCTCTCCGTCTTATTAGAAAGAAAGTAATTGTTGACTTTCCATCCAGCTAAATGCTTAGTGTAGTTGGAAATTTTCAAAGGACACATCAATATCACTGAAACTCCAATGCCGGAGGGCTTTAACATTTATTAAAGTTTTCAAATATTACATTTGCTACCCAGCAGTGTATGATATATATATTGCCAGTCAACCAGAAAAAAAAACGAGCACTGGATACATCTCATAGGAATCTAACCAATTTTACTTCATCTAATAGGTATAAAGTAGAGGATTGTAAATGTCATAGAGGAGATCGTATACTAACAGCAGTAGAATAAGGGTTACAAATCAAACATAGCATTTCTCTAAGAAAAGGTCTCCTCTGGTTCTAATAATTTAAATGACAGTATATGATTCTTTGGTTAAACTGCTGATGAGATCTGTTCCCACAAATTAGGCTGTAAATAGAAAACTACAATCAAAACACAGCTCAATGAAACAAATCACTTGTGCAATTTCATCTATTCGAGCTCACCAGATATGGCTATCTGTGCAGATAAAGAAATTGCAAAATTACAGTATATTGTTAGGTACATGGTTTCTCATTTGCTTGGCCAAAATGGATCAGCAAGTTTCCAATAGTCAGCATTTTCTTATTATTTTCTTAAGGTCACTATTATCTTGTACTGTCTGTTTGCTAGGGAATGGGAAGAATTGATGTGAAGCGAAGGAAATAGGTAGGAATTGGTCTATAGCTATTAAATCACATACCAACTGCAAGATTCTATATAGCATAGTACAAAGTGATTGAAGAATCTATGCATTTTAAAGTTACATTTTCTGATACAGTTCACAGATAAATATTATGAACTGTTTAGCATCTGAGAATTTCACCTACATTAATATTTATAATCTTGGCATTCCACTATCGTAGGGAAAATTCAAAGTTTTCCTTGTATTCAAAGACTTCAGCTGTTATACTATTGGTAGAATTCTTCCTCAGTACATGCAGTACCCAGGGATGTGCAAACCATATCTATTAATACATAAATGCAAATAAAATATTTTTTGCTTTTGTAACTGAATTTATTTTCTGTAATTTAAATAAGGTTATCTTAAAGGGCTTCTCTATCTAATACTACAAAAACAGTCAGTTAAACCTAGTGTAATGGCTACCGTGAACTTCTATTTCTAAAGGGCTTAAAACAGGGTTTCTGTCAAGATAAAATGATTTTAGGTAAAGGGCAGAAAGGTGTAAAAAAGCATCACTTCACTAATATCTTGCCACTGCCTTTCTGACACAATGCTTTTACTTCCTGGTCAACACATAGGAAATTAAAGGAGATGGCCATTCAGTTCATTATTGAGTGAAACAGTGACCTGCCTCAGATAGTGACTCAGCTCCCTGCCTCAGGAAGAGGAAACCAGCAGGGACCAGGAGAGCCCAGAATAGCAGTACTGAGGTATCAGCGAACTGCGCAATGCTTCTTTTATTTTTGTACAGCATTCTACTAGCAGTACCTACATAAAAACACGATACCTGGCACTGAAGTCCAGCGCTTAGAGGGATTATGATAAAATGAAACTCTTCTGCGCTGCAGTTCAATTTATAATATCTCAGGTCTGCTGAAGCCATTTCTCTATCTCCCCTTGCATTGTATTATTGAGTCAGTGTGACCATCTTCTCTAGGGGCTATCCCTAAAAAACATTATAGTTTCACCTTCTGCTAATGGCAAAAACCATGATTTTCATAAAGTGGGGGGCCAATGCTAATCCACAACAGGCTAAGTAAATCAGCCATGGATTTGGCAAGCCTTTTGTGATAATGCTACATCTTAGCATTTGTGGTTTTATCTGCCTAATTCATGATCATGCCTAACCCATTGATCAATAGCTTTAGGGCAGTTTTTGTCAGGAAAAAAGGTCACAAATAGCACCAAAAATGACACTTATTCCATGCCCAAAAGTTGAAAAAGTGAGGATAGTATGCCAAAAAGGACACAGTCTAAAACTTATAAACAGAATTATTAAAACTAACGTGAAGAATGGTAGAAATACTATAGATGCCTGCATGAGCTTATAGCAGGTGTACAGGTTAGTTTCTGAATAAACAACTGTAATTAAAGACAAAGAAAAACTGGCAAATGTAAATCTAACATTTTAACGTAAAACATGGTACCAGGAAAACCTAGTGGTGATTAAGACTAGTCAGAGGGAAGAAAACTCTTTCTCCTATGCTACCCAGATGATGACTTCCCTGAAAGATATTGTCCCACAGAGTTACAACCTATAAGTTGTACCAGCAGCAAAGCGTTTTTTTTTCCTCTCTTTTTTTTCAACCTATTTTACCTATTACCTATCGGAAGCTATTCTACTAATTATAATCAAGTTTAAATAATGTCTTGCATTTGAAGAATATATTGTGCAGTGTATCTGCTGTGAAGTGTTCAATCAATAGGAGCTAATGTCTATTCTCTGGTGAACTTGTAATCGAATGATTCAAGAGTCCTATTAGACTAGCAGATATTTTTTTCATTAGCGAGAATCAAGCAATGACTTGGTGAGTCATTTGGGTACAAAAAACAGTCAGTTACACAAAACAATAATCATTAAAGGGGTTGTCTGAGTTATGAAAAAAATGTATAGTACTGTAAATCTGATGAGCAGCAATATATAACTAAGTTAAGCAAGGTTTAGGCAAAAAAAATCTATATTTCCACATTTCCCTGGTTCTCTTCTGGTCTTTGTTTACATGCAGTAATAACAATCTCTGCCCCTCCCCCTTCCTGCTATGCAAAGGCAGTGATAACAAGAGCTGGCCTGAGTGACATGTCTGCTGGAATACTCTGCAGCATGTTGTTTGTGTAGGACTTCAAGTCCCAGCTGTACAATGACACTGCTGATACACACAGGGTCTTCCCCCTACCTGTTCTTGTACAATACAATACTTTGCATCTCCTCCAGATCAGCTCCAGTATCAGCTCTGTGTCTGTAGGGTGAGGAGGGCAGATCCTGTGTCACTTTACATCTGCAGCTGCTGTTGTAAAGCCTTCAGTGTGTTCTGGCTGAAGGGGTTAATGTTTTATCTGAAATAATCCAGGGAGAGAGCAGATAGCAGTCCTGCAAAGCAGGCGGCGTTTCCAGCACAGTGACGTTTCGTGTACAGGCTCTAATCTGCTGGTGCACGAATGCAAGATTAGCAGAGAGGCAAGCTGACATCATAGGTCATGTGACCCTGAGTTAAATCTAAGAAACCAGCAGCTTTAGAAGCAAGAAGAAAGTGTATGGAAAAGCTGTTGTATTTGACTAGTTAGAAACATACAAAGGACAAAAAAATAACTCAGACAACCCCTTTAAATATTTTAATTACTTGCTAATTATCGAGATCGTTGATCATTTGACCCTAAAGCAATTACACTGTTAATGACTGGCAGATTTCTGATTAGACAAAGGGTTGCCACAGCGTCTAATGATAATCTTTCCAGACAGATTTGTGCGAAGATGATCATGGAAAATGGGCGATTTATTGTTTGTCGCTACATGACTGGATGCTATTACATGTGCCAATAATTTCTCAAAATCAAATGGTTATATAAAAATTTTAATGAAAATCGCTCTAGTAGGCCCTTAATCCCCTTCGAAGTTTTGATTGTTTGAAGATCGGTGAAATCACACATTCTTAACTTTATCTTCATGTAATTAAAAATAAATGTGGAAATTTGTCCATAACTTTTCTGAATATATTCAAAGAACAGATGTTAATGAACATGGAGTTGTTTTAAAGCTACCGTATACAAAAGAATAAAAAGTGTTATGTGTCAAATCATTAAAGTTCCCTAAAAGTCATCTACTACAAAAAAAAAAAGAAAGAAAACGTTGGACTTGGAATGACTTAACACACTCCCAATGAAATGACAGTTCTGAAGTATCTTTGGTTTTCATTGTGCTTTCTCTGCCAGAGGCATACACAAATATCTTAGGACCCCACAGCTAAATCTACAGTGCCCCCACCTAATTAATGTGTGTCATTGGTCGTTGCTTAATTTTTCTAAGGCTTCCTTCACGCGTAGTTTTTTGCTGTGTTTTTTTCTGGGCCACACCAAGAGCATGCAAAAGGTGAAGAAATGCCTCAAAAACACACATTATAGTGCATTTTGTATTTCTTTATTGCCTAACATCTGGCTTGCTTTATGTCAAACATGTTGTATTTTTAATTGCACAAATTTGGAGTGCTAATGTATTGGATAACTTTAAAAACAGTTATGGGTTTAAAACTCAGTGCAGTCCGGCGCTGGTGTGGAGTGATGCAGTGAGAGGAGCTCCGCGGCCGTTCTCACACCAATACCCTCCGAAAACCACTTTTGGGCTCTCTCATCCCATACTAAGTGTGGGACAACTCACATTTCCTCTCACATTTATGGAGAGGTACCTGTTACGGAGTGGGAAGAAACCCAGATGATGGAGAAGACCAGTGTTCAGATTCAAACAGCAGCATGTCCAAGATGGCGCCTGAACAAGACAGTGACCTGCCAGCGGATACTCCGCAAGACCTGCAGTTAGTTGCTTCACAGGAGGACATCTTCGGACAGAGTCCACTACCAACTACAGATCTAAAAAGACTGGCAGTCGAGGTAGCCAAGCATTTAGCCCCGGACCTCAAGGCATCGTTGTCGGCTACTGTTTAAACATCCCTCACAGAGTTACAGGAGGCGTTTACCCAACAGAATTACCGCATAGACGAACTTGAACAACGCACCTCATGCGTGGAAGAAGATCTAGGGGGCACAAATTCCAAGTTATCGATGCTCCAACGTGTGGTGGGGGAACTTAGAGAAAAAGTAGATGATTTGGAAAATAGATCGCGACACAGCAAATTGCGTTTGGTGGCTTTCCCAGAGGGGGGTCCAGGGGTCTGAGCTCAGACACCTTTGTGAATTTGACCTTCCCAAAGCACTTGGAATGTCGGCGCCATGAAAGGTAGAAAGAGCCAATAGGATGGGGCCAAACTTGAATACTGCAGACAGATCTAAAAACATCCAGGCGAGGCCTATGAGAGCAAGACAAGTCACAATGAAATATCTTGATTTCACTGACAAAGAGGATATCATAAGGGCATACAGGACACGCAAGGAGCCATTGACTTTTTAGGGACATAAGGTCATGTTATTCAACGACTACTCAGCTGCAGTGACCAAGAAGAGGAGGACCTTCAGTGGGGTGTGCACTTCATTGTATCAATGTAATATCAAGTTTCAACTACTGTACCCCGCAGTACTGAAGGTCCGGTGCGCCGATGGATCTTTCAAGACCTTTTAATCCGCTTCGGAAGCTGAATCCTTTTTCACTCAAGGCCCATACCAAGCTGACCGCGATAACATCATGGACAGCCCGGGAAGCTCTATCTCCCGTCACACATGACAGATTTCGCCAAGCTCATCCCCGGGACAGTCCAACCGGGTAAAGGAGCAAACAGTAACAACGGCCAAAGAACAGAGGAAGCCTCAAAATTGACGCTGAGTCCCGATGGCTAAAACAGATAGATAAGTTACTTTCCTGATGTTGGGACATATACTTTTTGGTTATATCTTACTAGTTTAATTTTCACTCCACACTTTTATAAATGCTAGAGAACAAGGTCGCGGAGAGATATAGGTTACCAGAAAAAGGGGAGTCCTAGATAGTATAGAATAGTTTGTTGTTTCATAAATGAGATCTTGTAATGGGTCTTACTTTCTTGCAAGTTCAGTTCTGTTATTGTATTATCCTGCTAATATGTTTCATGTCTGTGGTATAATATCTGACAGGGAATATAGATCGATTTAAATTCCCAAATGGTTAAAATCGTTACGTGGAATGTCAAGGGTCAACGTTCCCCACAAAAGCGCATGATGGTGCTACGTCATCTTAAACGCCTTGGTGCGGATATTGCGCTTTTGCAGGAAACACACCTCACTGAACCAGAATTTAAAAGAATGACCAAACTGTGGGTGGGGGAAACAGATGGTTCTTCAGTGGTCCAAGGAAGGGCAGGAGTCCTCAAGTTAATACACAAAAGGGTCAAACATAAAGTAAAGGTTAGTGCTTCGGATGATGAAGGCAGATTATTGGTATTAACGTTTACTGACCCGACGGGAGATTTTAATCTGTATAATGTTTATGCCCCTAATGTGGCCCAGAGGCCATTTTTGAATCTATAAGAGACAGATACCTCCAAGATCCTGTCAAAATTAAAATCCTGGGGGGAGATTTTAATGCGGTAGTCATACTAGAGGAGGATAGGAAACATGATATTGGTCACCATACCCCCATACTCCTACCTTGCTGGACGTCTGGAGAACCATGCATTCCGATGACAGGGAATACTGCTGGTCACGAATTGACTATTGGTTTGCTGATCTGCAAGTCTTAACCACAGTGCAGGACATTGGTATTGGAGATTTGGTGAACTCGGATCACTCTCCTGTGGTGTTGACCTTGGCGGACACGATCCCAGGGGGAGCAGAATATATATATGGCGTTTCCCTTCTTTTGTTGTTAAAGATGAATCCTTTAATGTCTTGCTGCAGGGATGGTGGTTAGAGTATAGCACTTTGAATCAAGAACATGCTACAGATCCTGTTCTGTTTTGGGAGGCAGGTAAAGCAGTTTTACGAGGCTGCCTAATTCAGCACGTATCAGGACTCAAAAAAGCTATAAAATCCCAATATGTAAATAACAGCAAAACAGTCCAAAAAATGTATAGGGAATTTCAATTACATCCTACTTCCCAAAACAAACAGGAATGGATTAAGGTACGGAGGCAATTTGACATCTGGGCAGACAGGAGGGAGGAGGTTTATAGATCCCACTGGGAACTGGAATTCCACAGGTTTGGAAATAAGGCAGGGAGGCTAATGGCAAATTTAGCCAAAGGTAGACGTCCGAGAACACATTGCATTCAGTTACGTAGAAAAGATGGCTCACTGACATCGAATTCCTTAGAAATCCTTGACACCTTTAAACACTATTACTCGGAGCTGTATGGCCCACCGGAGGGGATGGGTGGAGGTGGTTCTGAGTTTTTGAATGCTATAACACTCCCTCCATATCAGAGGAACAGCTTAGCTTGTTAAATGCCCCTATTTCAGCAGATAAGATCAAAAATACCATCTCCCACCTATCAGGAAATAAAGCCCCAGGACCTGATGGCTATTCAGGGGAGTTTTATAAGACGTTAAAGACACAAATCTCACCTATCCTCTTGTGTGTAGGGAATAAGATCTTACAAGGAAACCCGTTGACAGCTCAAACGAACATGGCTTATATCAGTTTACTCCCCAAGGAAGGTAAACCCCCCAAAGAACCTGCGTCTTACCGTCCAATCTCCCTTATAAATCAAGATTTGAAGATCTTTTCTAAATTATTAGCAAACAGATTAGCTACCATCTTGCCCAATCTGATACATCCAGCCCAAGTGGGTTTTGTGAAAGGGAGATCGGGGGTCACTAATATTTGCAGAGTCTTAGCCTCTCTAGATGCAACGACGAGGGGAGAGGGGGAAATGTCGGCACCTGCCCTGGTTACTTTGGATGCTGAAAAAGCTTTTGATAATGTACATTGGGAGTGGCTATGGCAGGTGCTAGACAAAATGGGCTTGAAAGGCCCTTTCCGGACCTACATACAAAAGATGTATACCAGCCCCCAGGCCAGAATTGGTATTCCAGGTTTTTTGACTGGTCCCTTTGGTCTACATAGAGGCACTAGAGAGGGGTGTCCTCTATCCCCCCTTCTATTCAATCTGGCAATAGAACCTCTTGTGAGATTTGTACTTACACATGAAGGATATGAAGGAATTAGGGTAGGAAAAATGCTTTTGAAGGTTGCCTTTTTTGCTGATGACGTTCTTTTATTTATGAATAAACCTCGGGAAGAGCTACAGGGAGTACTAGACAGAATAGCTTATTTTGGCAAGTTCTTGGGTTTTAAAATTAATGTTTCCTAAATGCTCACTGTTGTGTCTGGGACAGGGGAGGCTTGGTGTGTCTCAGTCATCCCTATGTAATATCCCAATAGCGAAACATATTACCTATCTAGAAATCAAAATAGGTACCCCAGCAGATACCTTATATACTCTTAATTATACACCTTTATTCAAAAAGATAACATATGAACTAAGAAGGTGGCACACTCTACCTTTTTCTCTGCTAGGCAGAATTGATATGTTCAAAATGATGTGCTTCTCCAGATTATTATACTCCATGCAAACATTACCCCTGCTTATTAAGCATGTAGACATATCTAAACTGCATGGAGAACTATCTAACTGTCTTTGGCAGGGGAGATGCCCAAGAATAGGAATCAAGAAACTCATGGCCCTTAGAGACAAAGGAGGCATGAATTTGCCAAATATACCACTGTACTATTTGTCCTGTATTTTCCGACATATTATTGGGTAAGTCATACTAACTATCACTCAGATTATGCTTTAGAGAAATACCTCTGCTCCCCTTGGGATCCGTGTACTCTACTTCACACGAAAATAAGTGATCTGCCACTACATCTGAGGAAATCAGCTATTTTTAGACACACATGGGCAACCTGGAAAACTCTCAGAAAAGAGTTTAGATTATGTTGTAGAGTTTCAAAACATTTACCGTTTTGAATTTGAATTGAGCAAGGGAGACAAAATATTCTATTTCGGGAATGGCGCTCGAAGGGAATTTTAACGGCCCATCATATAATGCATGACACAGAACAGCGGTGGTTGACCTACCAGGAGCTTATCGATAAATATAATTTACACCCTTTTCATTGTATTCAATATGCCCAAGTCAAGAAATTTCTGTTTGATAGATTACAAAATCTATCAAAGGAAATAACACAGAACAAATTTGATAAGATCCTGTTAAGGGGATCAGGACCTCAGTCAATCTCTTGGCTCTACTTTCAGGTGAGGAAGGCTTTGGGTGATGGGTTACCTTCACTAGCCTTCAGAATGTGGAGTCAGGTTCTGGAAGATAATGAGGCAGGGGAGAAAATATTGAAAGGTTGTGGAGCAGTAAGGAGAATGGTGCTGAACGAGACCTGGAGAGATACACAATTTAGGATAATGCATAATGCTAGCCACCCACGCCTGCCACCCACGCCTAGTAGACCTGACAGATTGACTAGCTGCCCAAAATGTGCAACACCACATACTGATTTGTTCCATGGACTTTGGAGTTGCCCACAGTGCCTTCATTTATGGGAACAGGTATCACATATCATTATGAATATATGGAGCCTCAAAGTTCAGCTAAAACCAATGATCTACCTATTCCACTACTGGGAAGAGGTAGGCAGTGAAGGTTCACATGAAAAGAAACTTCCTGTTCTTTTCCACGCTATATGTTTAGTAACAAAGAGATGCCTTTTGCAAAATTGGCTACAGCCACATATCCCCCCTAAGGAAAAAATCTTGCAGGGCCTAAAGGATCTTTTGGCTTTAGAACGTAGGGAGGCAGAACGTAGTAAAGAAGGGACCGTGACAAAGTTCTTTAAAAAATGATGTCAATTTATTGAGCAAATACTTTCCCAGCCAGAAATAGAAAATGTCATGAAACCCTTTATCCTTACACAATGGTATTTAACCGAACAATTAAAACATTCACTTGGGAAGCTACAAATGGCCCCAGCTAACAGTAATACATTTGTTCATTAATCTAGGTGAGGACATCTTTACTACCCAAGACCATCTCATATTTCATGTATATTTTTGACATTGTAACTGATATGTACCCAGTTTTCTTTATGTCATGGAACAATGTGGTTCTTGTTTATTAGCAGGATTTCTTATTTTGTATTGTACTTTTTGTACATTGTCTGATGCACTGATGTTTTTTCTATTATGTCAAATAAAGATTTAAAACCTAAAAAAAACAGAAAAAACAAAAACAAAAACAAAGTGCAATTCTGCTTTTGTTTTCAGCGTTTGATTTTTATGATGTTCACTGTATCGTAAAAATGACATTCATTTTAACCACATATTTCCAAGGGCTACTTCCACCCACCCTGCAAGTCAACAGCGGTGGTCGTACTTGCACACTATAGGGAGAGGTGACAGCCTCTCTGGTTGCTGGGACCGTGAGAGTGCGCATAGGCCACCACTTTTTCCTATAGTGTGCAAGCACAGCCACCAGTGATGGATTGTGGGGTGGTTGCAACCCCTGGATACAAGCAGTACATAATGTGATGGAAAAATGAATCAAGCCAGCAAAGCAAGCAATATCGACAATCATAACACATTAGTAAGTGCCATATATTAACTTTGTCTACTTAATAAATGCCATTTGTTGAAGTGAAATAACCCTTTTAAGGAGCCTTAGGCTGGGCTGCCACCTTTTTTTTACAGTGGCTCAGTCTAAGCCCTGAATGGGTCTCCCGTGTAGCAGAGAACAGGGGCTCAGCTCTCACAGCCCCATTCAGCAGATGCGTAGATCCGGACCATTTAACCCCTTATATGCTGCAGTCAACAGCGACTGCAGCATCTAAGCAATTATAGAAGGAGCAGAATCCCTCTATCAAACATCAGTAGCACATGAATAATATCCGGTGATGGCCCTTGCATGGCAGCAGGGGGCCTACTGAAGGCCCTAGGTCTGCCTGCAGTATTTCTGATAGTGACAGAATAGCATTGACAGTATGATGCCTTGTATAGCATAAGCTGTACAATGCATTAGAGAGGTGATCAAAAGATGGCCTGTTACAGTCCCCTTGAGGGGTTAAAAAAAATAAAAAATTACAAAGTTCTATTAAATTAAAATACCTCCAAGTTAAAAAAAAACACCTTTCTTCCATTAAAAAAAAAGTTTTTCAATGGAAAAATTGCACAAAATAAAATCTCCTCAACATATTTGCTATCACTGTGTCCGTACTACATAATTATGTCATTTATTCCATACAGTGAATGATGTTAAAAAAGACAATGCCAGAATTGTTCTTTTTTGCATATTCTACACAAAAAAAAACAAATAAAAAGCGATCAAAAACTGTTATGTACTCTAAAATCATACCAATAAAAAGTAACATTCATCCCGCAAATGAAAAATAAAGTTATGAGTCTTGGGATACAGCAATGCAAAAACATTTTTTTTAAAAAAGGTACAACAAAAAATAAAGTTATTATGTTATGTATGTCAAAAAATGAACGGTGCAAAATTTTGAATGTAAAAATGTAAAAAAAAGTATTTTTTTATTTTCCACCACCTCCAGAAAGAGTTAATAAAAACAGAAAAATAAATTCATAGCTATTGGAAGGCGACGATAAATAAATTTAAAAAATTGCTTGGTCATTAAGACCCAAAACAGGCTGGTGAATAAGGGGTTAATATTGAGTCTAGTGTATGTATTTAAGTAAGAGACAACATAGAAAACATTTCTTGAGAATGCCTGCCTAAGAACATTATTACAACAATGAGAAGTATTGATTCCCTGCAGGAAAGTCAGTTTCTGAACGGATAAAACATTCATTTCCTTTACGCAACAAAGAATCGTCTTGTACCCACAGCAGTAGGCATATAAAGGAATACAGAGCCATCTTACACCAAAGTCAGAAGGCCTAGACCCAAAGGCTGTGACACTGCTGGAAGAGGCCAGCATACATCACTTTTATCATTTTACTATTTTCTTGGAATATAAGATACACATAAACCAACATGAAAACAAACTTTAAGTTGGTGTGAATTTGTCATTAACTGGACTTAAAAAGCCATGTAATGCAATGACTAGAAATATTTTATCCTACCACTATTTCTCCAGAAGGACTGGATTTTACATTTTTGGATTTACATCATACTCTGTGGGGGGGACTAAAGGGGCATTATTACGATCACTATTGCGAAGCAGCACAAAGTGGACATTCTTATTGTGTTGGGATACTATGGGCATTGGGTGGAATTAGAGACATTTCTCATTGTTGCAGAAAAGCAATTTTTCCCAGAGGGCTACACTCCACTGATGTATCCACTGATCAATACCTGCCTCAGTCTCGCTAAGTTAGGCCCCTGCTAAACATTTCCACAAAGCTTAAGGTAAAATGGGAGATATGTATCAACTTTGTATCCAAGTTTTCTGGTGTACAAAAGTTGCAATTTTGGGAGTTACTTTTTATAGCTGCTATCAGTCCACAGGGCTGGTGTATATTTGTGGATTCTCTCTCAGATGCCAGTTAGCAACCTTTGCTGCTCACATGTCAGCTGCTAGCTGCACACTCCACTATCCTACAACTCCCATGTATCTCTCCGATATACAGAAAATGGGATATAACACACACAGTAAACTCACATAACCCCATTTTGCAGTGAACCACCAGATCATTTCATTAAGACTGGTATAAATAATGTCAGGATTAATACATTCACCAATATGTTTTGTTTGCATGTGTTGATTATACTAGAGAAGAAGCTGGGAGGCCAAGAACTGCTTCAGATGGAGCATGCCCAGCAATAATATATTGAAAATGTGTGCTCCAATTGTATATTAGATCTACACCCAACAGTAGTGTTATCAATACTATGTCAAGAGAAGATATGTAAGTGATTAGCAGAGATTAAAAAAACATTTGGAATGTATAAACTTCTGATGAACTCTTATATTGTCTATTAATCCTTGGAATCATAACTGTAGAATTGTGTTACCAGGAAACAGGTACAAACAGAGCATTATTTAATATTCTAATTTACTTTGCATATTGTAGAGAATAATGGATAAATAATGTATAATTACTTGATCAGGTTTGAACTTAAAGGGAACACTCAAGATGAATGGCACCTTGTGAGTTCTGAATTTTTCCAAATGAGATATCTTTGGCAAAGATTTATCACATATTGATATTATTACTTATAATGCTAATAATTGCACTGCACCTTAAAGGGGTTGTCCAGTTTTCCATATTTATGACCAATTCTCAATATAGGTGCTCAGTATCAATCGTCAGGGGTCTGACTCCCACCATCCCTGCCGATCAGCTGTTTGAAGAAACCATAGTGCTCATATGAGCACTGTATTATCTTCATTGCTTACCTGCGCTGTCAACATTGATGTCCCATCCTGAGCATATAGTAGGTCATGAATATGGGAAACTGGAAAACCTTATTAGGGTCATGGATGCAAATAAGTTGGGGCTCTTACAAAAGATGAGTAGGAAGTCTGGGGCAGCAAAAATGCCTATACACATTAGTTAACTGAACCTGGCAGGATTGGTCAACCATCCAGTGTATATAGAAGAGCTCTACACTACCCTGCTGAGTGCAGGGCACAGTGGAGTTAGTTTGGTCCATTCACGTGGTATCATGCACATCACACTGTACATTCCTGTACATTTGTCGTTGTGGCATTGACAGTGAGTCTAAAGGGGGCACTCTCTGCTACACTAGTGAGTGGGTTTAGTGGCATTGTTCACCCTCAACCGCCATCCCCAGCTGGTGAGTGAAGGCCAGTGTCCTCTACAATATAAACAATTAGATGTCAAATTCCCGCTTGGTCAATATATATACAGTATTTTCTGGACTAAAAGATGCTCCTGACTATAAGACACACTCCAGGTTTAGAAAGAAGAACATTTTAAAAAATATAGTTTCTACTTATTAAATCTAATGACGTTTTGGGGTCAAGTAACTTAGACACACAGCACTGCTGCAGACACACCTAACAATTACAGCACTACTACATAGCTAAAATACACACTGCATAGCTACTTCCACCCCGTGACAAACACAGCACTGTTACACATGCAACATATATATAAGCACAGCATTGTTGTATACACTTAACAAATGTAGCCTTGCTACACAGATGACATACACAGCAACATAAACCTCTTGACAAACACAGCTTTGCTAAACGGCAAACATTTGAAAAGACACCACTACTATACAAATCAAGCAAACATAGTGCTGCTACACAGCTGACATATATACACAGAACTGCTATACACACACCTAACAAACACAGTACTGCTACATACAGTATGTATCTCTCTCATACACACATAGTTGTCAGTTATCCCAAATTTGCAGGGACTGTCTCTGATTTTCAGAGAGCGTTCTGGCAAATTCAGGCTGCCCTGGGCCAAAAATGGGCTAAGGATAACAACACCCATAAGTGTGAGGTTTTGGAGTCGGGGTATTCCCAGGGGTGGGATTTTGGATGCACACACATGCTATAATCTGTATTGACCCCTTAAAGACTGGGCCTATTTTTGGTTTTGCATTTTTGTTTTTTCCTCCCCACGTTCCAATAGTTATAACATTTTTAATTCTCCCATCATATAGCCATATGGGGGCTTACGCCTTGCAGGATAAGTTGTATTTCTTAAGGGAACCATTTACCATGTCTGTGACTACAAAATGGCTAATCATGTGGTTTTCTTTTTTTACTGAACTGTATTACTCTGCAGCTTTTAGTCTTGTGTACATGTGGTCGATATTCTGCGGCTTTTAGTAATCTGAGTTTTCATCTCCTTTCACTGCATCTTAGGTCCTTTTCAGCATGGAGATAGTTGTGTTCCACCCTCCTGCTTGCACTAATCATGCAGATCGGCGTCAGGCAGGGATAAAGAGAAGTGTGCAGAAGCACCTCCCTCCCTCATTGATCTAGCAGAACGCTGTACGAGCTCTCTGCCCGATCTTTAAGAAGCAGCCAGGGGGGTCTGCCACTGCTAGACTACCCTTACTGTGGACTATAAGAAGCAGGATACCTAAAAACATAGGTGATGGATACATTTACCTTACAAATATTTTTATTAACTGTTCTAATGATAAAATAAAACCTGTGTTCATCATTTCATACGTGCATGTCCTTTGTCTGCCAACGATCACTAGACAAGCAATAATTGAATCTGCTAGATTAATCAGGTGTCATAAAAACCTAGCAAGAGTCACCACTGACCTTTCTCACAAAAGATAGGTTTGATAAATGCTATTCATTATCTATTTCTGACTTGAAAACAGAATTATAATCTATAAGTCTGGGAAGTGAAAAATCAATGATTTTTTTCTTAAGCACATTGATGTTGTAGGCAGAATAAGCTACAATACAAGAGTGCAAGCAATGGCATGAAGCACCTGGACCTTGTCAAGTGGCCCCACCTAATGTGCATTTTATAATATTACTGTTTACTTATGTTACAGGAGGGATTTTGGTCCTCCCTCGGGGACCAGGATGAAAGTATAGCGGCTTCCTCTGAACCTGCTATGGTTACGCTCTTGATGGATAACATCTATTTGCCATGCCATGCTAATAAAATTGATTATAAACTGGATTACCCAATTGACAGATGATTTTATTCCTCAGAGGCTGTTTTATCATCTGCAGACTAATTTGAAATACCAGATGCAGTCCATGGGCAAAAGTGCTGTGACAAAAGTGAAACATTTAAACATATAGTCAGTGGTAGACTTTACCACCATGCAAACCAAGCAAATGATTGGGACCTCAGAAATCAGGAGGCCACCTGCCAGCCACAAACGGATGACTGAAAAAAATGACTAAAGAGGAGGACATTCCACCTGTGCAGGAAGTTTATGGGTGGAGGGGTGAAGGGTTTCCCATCCTAGATATAGGACAGTTAGAGCTCAGTGAGGACACAGCTTAGCGGAGTGATGACACAGAGTTTAGCAGTGTGATGGGCAGTGGTATGACAGGGAGTCCCAAGACATAACTGCTTGGAGCTCTAGAAATGCTAAAGCCATCCTTGCATATTGTGCTAATTGTCTCAAATCGTATAAGAGAATTTTCAAAGCATAAAACAGAAATGTTCACTCTTTCCGAAATAGTAAAATAATAAACTTCTCAATGTACTTCCTTGCTGCTGCCGGTTATTTTCACATTGGTTTTCACTGGGCTGGCTAGTTTATAGACTGTTGTAGTGACATGTTGTTGAAAAGGGAGTTGTGTTTGGACGCCCCTCTAATGTGACATGTAGTCCCTAGGGACTACACATCTTTATGTAAACAGATGAGGCAATGGCCAGTATGAAATTCTAGATATCTTCATCTTAGAAATTTATTTCAGCATTTTGGCATCAATAAAATGTTTAGACCCAAAAAAGCCTTTAATACCACTACTGCATTTAATGGTGATCACTGCGTCGTAGATCAAAGCCAAAGCTCTATGCTGCAGACACATTTGTATCTCCATTTTTGCGTCTCCATCTACCTTGCTTTAGGAGTAACATGAGCAGACTCACAGCTCCCATGATGCATTTTTAAGTCAGATTGTTTTTGCTACTGCAGCTCACATAAGAAATCATTGTTGTTCTAGATTGTTGAATGGAGAAAACCTCTTCATTTTTGTTACCTATTGTATTCTTCGTAATGGATATTGGATTTTAGCTATTTCTGAAGTTGCTGAAGTGTGTAAATGTCAAAAATCACACTGGCAGCTTTTCCTGTAACTGGTGTTGCTTCCCACAGCTTATATATTTAGATTTAACATCTCACATCAACGTTTCACATACACAATAAAGGGACACGTTCAGTCACTAGGGTCTGAATTTTGGTGTTGGTGTGCATCACACTGTAGAGATGATTTCACGGGGATGGAACATCTTTTCATATAAAGCAGCAGTTCCATAAGATTACAGAATCTGGAATGTCAAACTGATGACCTTAGTAGAAAATAATAATTATAATTGCTATTCTGTATACTTAAATGAGACTGTGACGATATATTGTGGACGCTCCATAACATTCCATGTCCTCAATAAGTCTCACAGTCATTTCCTTATCTCAGTCACACACACTTTCTACGGACAATTTATTTGGAAGCCAGCTTAAAATGGATATGTTTTCCAATGGTTTGAGGAAACTGGAGAACCTAATGGTGCCTGGCTCTGAAATCAGCAGGGAGATATTAGAGAGCTTGGTGATTGGTTGTCTTGCTGAGGAGTATGGGTATATGTCCAACTGCATATGCAAACCAAATAATTGTAAATAGGAATAGCATACCTCTAGATTATATAACCAAATACCAATATTCAAGGAAAAAACAATGCAGTATGGTTTCCAAACAGGGCCAAATATTGCAACTAATGATTAGTGAAGTATTGAAAAATTAGATTCAACTTTGTCACGAAGCGCATTTCTTTGTAAGTAGTGGGTGCAATGCCATCCGCATCCAAGGGTCCGCACCGCAAAAAAGTAGTGCTTGCGCTACTTTTTTGCGGTGCGGAGGCACGGCCAGAAACACCACGAAAGCACACCGTAGTGCTTCCGTGGTGTTCCGATCTGTGCCTCCGCTCTGCATCTCCCGGATCGCGGACCCATTGAAGTGAATGGGTCCGCGATCCGTGATGTGGCCTGCACACGGCCAGTGCCCGTTTATTGCGGACCCCAATACAGGCACAGCCGGCACACGTTTGTGTGCATAAGGCCTTAGTCATAGAGTCACTGAATGACCACATCAGTCAGGCTATATAGTGAAAAAGGTAGGAGGGACGCGCCCAATAGGTGTGTTTAGAATTAAACAATACGAACCACTTCCAGTGGGGAAAACAGTTTCTATGGGTAACTGCGGATTTCACGGCATTATACACGTCCATACCCCAAGATCAGGTTATATCTGCAGTACAGTGGTTCTTGTCAACATATAGTGATTACACTCCAATTTTGTGGGATTTTGTATGCACTACAATACATTATATTTTGACACATAATTATTTTATGTTTTGCAATTCACACTTTTTGCAAGTATCTGATGCGTCTATGGGGGCAAAGGTATCGCCATCGATCGCAAATATTTTCATGTGTCAGTGGTAACACCAATATCTGTTCTCTGACAATAATCCATTCATTGACCACTTGCACTGGTACGGTCGCTACATCGACGTCCTGTTGTTCGTATGAGTCGGAGATGTAGCGACCGTACCAGACTTCATAAAATATATAAATAATAACACAAACAATTTGCGGTTCACATATCACTGTGATCTTACGGAAATTTATTTCCTTGATTTGAAACTGACAGTTTCCCCAGACACAGGGAAGATTATTACATCTACTTATAGAAAAATTACGGCAGGTAATACTATACTACATGGCAAATCATGCCATCCTGCACATACAATTAAAAGTATACCTGTGGGGGAACTAGTCAGAGCGAAGCGGAATTGTGCATGTGAACAGGATTACCAAAAATAATCCACTGACATAGCACAAAGATTAGTAAGATGCAGTTATCCTGGTTGGAGTGTGAACAGAGCCTTAAAACTGGTGGGTCAGAGAGAGAGGACTGAATTGCTTAGGGATGTGGACACACCCAAGGGGAGATCACAGGATAGAAACAGAGTGGTATTTTCAACCCTATATAGTCCACAATATAACAAAATATGTCATATTATCAATAAACATTTGTCAGTCCTTCAACTCGACTCAGGTTTTGCTGAGATAGTCGGTCAGGGAATTCAGTGTGTAGCGAGACGAGCAAAGACATTGGGCAATATTCTGTCCCCCAGTTTATTCAGAGAAAATAGCACAAAAAAAAAACAAAACCTGGTTACAACATAAAGGTACATACAAATGTGGCCACATTGCCTGCATTTGTTGCTCAGTGATTCACATATCTAAAGACTTCACATCTTTTACAGACAATCAAACATATATGAATAAACAATACATTAACTGCAACACACATGGTGTAGTCTACCCGATTACCTGTAAAACCTGACGACTCCAGTATGTAGAGTGCACAGCCGGCCCTCTAAAAGTTAGAATCAGGCGGCATTTGTCAGATGAAATCCGAGAAGATAACAAAAATAAAAATACATTCCGCCATATTTCAGCAGTTTCCCATCACATCTTACACCAACATGGAGGAGATGTCAGTCACATTGCAGTGCAGGGGATCGAGAAAGTAACATTATTTGAGAGGGGTGGGGATCTACAAAGGAGACTTTTTAATCGGGAAGCCTTTTGGATGTTAAAATCGTGTATACCCCATGGATTAAATAGAAAACAGGATCTAATTTTCCATTATTGAATATTCTTGTTTGGAGATTGTCATGTACATTTCTGTGACGGTGTACAATGGTTTTTAAATTTTATGTATATTTTGTGTTTATTTTCGTTATGTTGTTTTATGGTCCTGTTCACACACAGTCTGACTTCTTATGGTGGTCAAACAGTTAATTTGGGAGTGGTTCGTATTGTTTAATTCTAAACACACCTATTGGGTGTGTCCCCCCTACCTTTTCAACTATATAGGCTGACTGATGTGGTCATTCAGTGACTCTATGACTAAGGCTACATTCACACGGCCGTTTAAAACATCCGCAATCTATTCGCATCCGTTCTGCAATTGCGGATGGTTTTTGCGGATCCATTAATTTCAAAGGGTCCTGATAATCTGCAGACATTGCACCGTATGTTGTCCGCATCCGTTAATCTGTTCCGTTCCGTTTTGCGGATCCGCAAACAGAAATCCTCCTGTCCTACTTTTCTCCCGAATTGCGGTCCGTGGCACAATGAAAGTCTATGGATCCGCAAAAAATGCGGAAGACATGCGGAAAGGCATCCGCATATCATCCGTATTTGCGGATTCCGTTCCAGGAGGAGTGAGAAAAAAAAGATGTTATTCATCCTTCCGTTTTTTTAGGATCCGCAAAAAACGGATGACATATGGATACATCCTTTCCGTTTTTTATGGAAAAACGGAATGGATGTCCTGGAAAAAGGGAGCTTTTTGCGGAACAACGGATCCGCAAAAAACTGACCGTTTTCCAGGATGTGCACACATATGGATGTGTGAATGTAGCCTAAGGGTGTTGAAAAGATGCACCCGAAACGCGTCAGAGTGATGTAAGGCCTGTCTGTACTTACCATTTTTGTAACTGTTTTTTAATGGAGAAAAAATAAACTGCATGGATTTACCAACACCGGTGGCTGGAGGTCGTTCGTATTAACCATCCTGTTCCTCCTCTCTTGGTAGGATTCGACTGGTTCGACCTCCTGCCAGGAGGGGGAGTTCCATTCTAGCTAGGGAAGCAGGGGAGTTTCTGTTTTGTTAGTGGGGGAGTGAGAAAGCACATGTCAGAGTTCCTACCTCCAGAAATTGTATCTTATTCCTCTGTGAGGGAAATTCAGGAGCTATATATTCTTCTTCTGTGAGAACCTAATCGTGCCTCAAGAAAAGACTTGAGCGACAAGAGACCAGAGTGATCAGCTAAATACAGCTTAACAGACAATGCTGCAAGGTGAGGGACAACAGCTCAGACACCACCACCTATCTAAACTATTGGTAGGCCAGACTAACCTTAAACCTGTACTACAGTGGACAGCTAAATCCAGAAGCGCTTGCTAGTGCCAACCTATTGCCATCCAACCAGCCACCATACCTCCTTAACTGGTGCCAGAGAAACTGCACTTTATACTTATTGCTGCTGGATGTGCCATCAGTTATATTTTGTGCTAAGTAAAGAGAGGCTGTTATATGTCTACTTCTGGCCTGACTCTTCAAACCACCTTTTCACTGCCCTGAACCATGGTGAGCAATGTACTAAAAGAGTATACCATGACAGAACATCTCATCAAGGCCACTACCACTAGTGCCTAGACCTAACTACACCATTGGAATATTATATATATATAATATCTAGAGATGAGCAAGCACTAAAATGCTCAGGTGTTCGTTATTCGAGTCGAATTTTTCCCGATGCTCAGGTGCTCGTTTCGAATAACGAACCCCATTGAAGTCAATGGGAGATTCGAGCTTTTTTTGCAGGGGACCAAAGCTCTGCACAGGGAAGGTTGCGTGAAAACCTGGAAACCTCAGAAAATGATGGAAACACCACGGAAATGCACAGGAAACAGCAGGGACAGCATGCATAGATGCCTCTGAGGCTGCCTAATTGCACCATACCGCCAAATTCTGGGCAACAGCCTGGTGGTGACCCTCAAGACAATTGTGCTGACCCAGACCAAGATGGGCAAGACACATGCACTGGCACATGTTAGGAAAGCACCCAACTAGGTGCAACGAAAGTCCATCACCACCTGCGGGTGACACCACTGCCCATGCTGGCACTGCTGTCCTATGCCCCGCCCCAGGACTCAGGCATAACGTCTCCCTCCCCGCACCCACCCAGTAGTCCACAGCGTACACAAAGTTCTCCCAGCACAGTGCCCAGCTCTCCCCATCCCAGACGGGCAAACACGCACCCCACACCCACCCTGTCCACAGCAGACACAAAGACCTCCAAGCACAGTGCCCAGCTTTCCTAATTCCAGACGGGCTAAGACACACACTGCACCCACCCATTAGTCTCCACAAGTGGGTGGGTGCAGAGCCTTTTAGTGCCCCTCAAGACAATGTTTGTGTGCCAGGGCCGGGTAGTAACCCTCCTTGAAGTTGTGGCAGAGAGGCCTCCGGTGACCCTCAAGACAATTTTGGGCGACAGTGTAGTGGCAAGCCTCCAAAAAATCGTGGGTGAGAGCCTGGAGGTGACCCTCAGAAACAATTTGTTTGAAAAAGCATGGTGGTGCACCGCTGAATGACAGTCTGTGACTGAGATTGCAGGTGAACCCGCTAAAATTGTAGTCTGGAACACCTTGGTGGTGAACCCCTAAATTACATAGTTTGACTGAGATTGCAGTTTACAGCATGGGGGTGAAACCCAGGATGACTTGTTAAGACTGAGATTGCAGTTTAATGCATGGCGGTGAACCCCAGAGTGGCTTGGTTAGACTAAGATAGCAGCTGAACCACCCAAAAATTTAGCCTGACACAGCATGGCGGTGACACCAACAAGTGACTAAGTTAGATGAGTTAGCAGGTGAGCCACCCAAACATGTAGCCTGACACAGCCTGGCGGTGACACCACCAAGTGACCAAGTTAGATGAGGTAGCAGATGAGCCACCCAAAAATTTACCCTGACACAGCATGGCGGTGACAACAGAGTGACCAAGTGAGACTGAGTTAGCAGGTGAAGCACATAAAATTTTACCCTGACACAGCATGGCGGTGACAACAGAGTGACCAAGTGAGACTGAGTTAGCAGGTGAAGCACATAAAATTTTACCCTGACACAGCATGGCGGTGACAACAGAGTGACCAAGTGAGACTGAGTTAGCAGGTGAACCACATAAAATTTTACCCTGACACAGCATGACGGTGACAACAGAGTGACCAAGTGAGACTGAGTTAGCAGGTGAACCACATAAAATTTTACCCTGACACAGCATGGCGGTGACAACAGAGTGACCAAGTGAGACTGAGTTAGCAGGTGAACCACATAAAATTTTACCCTGACACAGCATGACGGTGACAACAGTGTGACCAAGTGAGACTGAGTTAGCAGGTGAAGCATATAAAATTTTACCATGACACAGCATGGCGGTGAACCCAGAGTGATCAAGTGAGACTGAGGTAGCAGGTAAACCACATAAAATTTTACCCTGACACAGTATGGCGGTGGCATGGCACCACCAATGCCTTTGGCAGACTGAGATTGCAGTCAAATGGCTGTTTGAAGTTGACTCTCCTAAAAAAACCTTTTGAGTGTCTGTAGTTGGCCCTCCTAAAAAATTGTTTTTGAGTGTCTGTAGTTGACCCTCCTAAAAAATAGTTTTTGAGTGTCTGTTGTTGATGCTCCTAAAAAATTGATTGGAGAGAGGGCCTGTAGGTGGCCCTCCCTAAACATTGTTTGAAAAGAGAGCCAGTTGGCCCTCTGAAAAATTGCCTGTTGGCTCAGCGTTTGTGTAAGAAGAGAAGGAGGAGGAGGAGGAGAGGGGAGGATACATGAAGAATCTTCATGTTGAGCTGCTTTCCCCGGTGGAGATTTGAATTCCGGTGAAATCCAGGCTTTATTCATTTCAATAATCATCAGCCTGTCAGCGCTGTCAGTTGACAGGCGTGTACGCTTATCAGTGATGATGCCACCAGCTGCACTGAAGACCCGCTCTGACAACATGCTAGCGGCAGGGCAGGCCAGCACCTCCAAGGCATACAGCGCCAGTTCGGGCCACGTGTCCAGCTTTGCAACCCAGTAGTTGTATGGAGCAGAGTGATCACTCAGGACGTTGGTATGGTCAGCTAGGTAATCCCTCACCATCTTTCTGAACAGCTCCCCCCTACTCTGCCTAGACTGGGGACGGGTGACATAGTCTTGCTGGGGTGACATAAAAATGGCAAAGGCCTTGGAGAGTGTTCCCCTTCCAGCGCTTGACAAGCTGCCTTCTCACCTCCTCTCCCCCGCTAGTTGGCCCACAGAACTACGTCCTCTGCCGCTAGCGGTGTTAGATGGGAAGGATAGTTTCAGCTTGTGCACCAGAGCCTGTTGATATTGATTCACTCTCGTACTCCTTTCCTCTGCAGGAATGAGAGTGGAAAAGTTCTGCTTGTACCGGGGGTCCAGGAGGGTGAACACCCAGTAATCGGTGTTGGCAAAAATGTTTTTAACACGAGGGTCATGGGAAAGAGTCCCAACACGCAAGAATTCCCTTTCCTCAGTAGGCTGACTCTCCATTTCCTCCTCCTCCAACTCCTCCTCTTCAGCCCATACACGCTCAACAGATAAGAAGGAATGAGCATAGATACCCTCTTCAGTCTCGCCAACAGTCTCCTCCTCTTCCTCCTCTTACTCCTCATCCTCCACCTCCTCCGCCAATACGCGCTGAGAAACAAACCTGAGGGTGCTCTGGCTATCAAGCAAGGTATCTTCTTCCCCCATCTCCTGTGACAAGAGCAAAGCCTCTGACTTCATGCTGAGCAGTGACTTTTTCAGCAGACAAAGCAGCGGGATGGTGACGCTGATAATGGCGGCATCGCCGCTGACCATCTGTGTTGACTCATCAAAGTGGCTTAACACCTGACAGATATCAGACATTCACATCTACTCCTCATTGTAGACTTGAGGAAGCTGACTAACCTGACTACTAGTTCTCGTGGAAGTTGTCATCTGGCAGTCTACAATGGCTCTGCGGTGCTGGTAAACCCTGGCTAACATGTGTAATGTGGAATTCCATCGCGTCGGCACCTCGCACAACAGTCATTGAGCTGGCAGTTGTAAGCGCTGTTGAACTGCCCTGAGGGTGGCAGCATCTTTGGTTGACTTACGGAAATGCGCACAGATGCGTCGCACCTTGGTGAGCAATTCAGACAAATTGGGGTAGGTCTTGAGGAACCGCTGAACCACAAGATTGAACACGTGGGCTAGGCATGGCACATATGTGAGTCTGCCGAGTTGCAGAGCCGCCACCAGGTTACGCCGGTTGTCACACACAACCATGCCTGGTTTGAGGTTCAGCGAAGCTAGCCAAAGATCTGCGCCGTGATACCCTGTAACAGCTCTTGGGCGGGGTGCCTCTTGTCACCTAAGCTCAGCAGTTTCAGCACTGCCTGTTGGCGCTTATCGACGGCAGTGCACCTGCGCCTGGAGCTACTGAAGGCGCCGTGCTCACGGATGGTAATTGAGAGAAAGAGGAGGAGGGGTTGGAGGAAGAGGCATAATAAGCCTGAGAAACTGTGACCGAGGCAGGCCCCGCAATCCTCGGTGTGGGCAGCACATGAGAGGCCCCAGGGTCAGACTCGGTCCCAGCCTCCACCAAGTTAACCCAATGTGCCATCAGTGAGATATAGTGTCCTTGCCCGCCAGCACTTGTCCACGTGTCTGTGGTTAGGTGGACCTTCTCAGTAACCGCGTTGGTCAGGGCACGGATGATGTTCTCTGACACGTGCAGGTGTAGGGCTGGGACGGCACATCGGGAAAAATAGTGGCGGCTGGGGACCAAGTACTGAGGGACAGCCACTGCCATCAGGTTGCGGAAAGCCTCAGTCTCTACCAGTCTATAGGGCAGCATCTCCAGGCTCAACTATTTGGAGATATGGACGTTTAGGGCTTGTGCATGTGGGTGTCCGGAATTGTATTTGTGCTTGCGCTCAAATGTCTTCTGCAAAGACAGCTGAACGCTGTGCTGGGACACATTGGTGTAGGTTGTGGAAGATCGTGGAGTTGAATGGGTGGTTGTAGGACAGGAGGCGCTCGTGTCGGGGTCCTGGGCGGGGGGTTGACTCGCCGAGCCAACATGTGACACAAGGGAAGGGGCAGTGGTGTGACCCGCAGGAGGTGAACGGAATTGGTTCCACTGAGTCGGGGCACTCATATGCCTGCGCATGCTGGTAGTGGTTAGGCTGGTAGTGGTGGCTCCCCTGCTGATCCAGGTGTGGCACAAGTTGCACACCACAGTCCGTTGGTCATCCTCACTTTCTTTAAAAAACCTCCAGACTTGCGAACATCTAGGCCTCGGCACGGGAGCTTGACTCCGTGAAACAGTTGCTGATCTACCTGCTCTGGCCCTGCTTCACCCTCTGGCCACCCCACTGCCTCTTCCAACCTGTTCTGGTGCTGCACTCGCCTCCCCCTCAGAAGCACTGAGTCTTGAGTTGGATTACCAACCCAGCTCGGGTCAGTCACCTCATCATCCACCAGCTCTTCCTCCGATTCCTCACTCTGCTTCCCCCCTCAGACTTACTGCCCTGACAACAACGTCATTGTCTGACAACCGTGTCTCATCATCATCCGACACCTCTTCACGCACTACTTGCACTAAGTCCACACTCTCATCACCCACAGACTGTGAAAGTTCTAAATTTTGGGCATCGGGACAGAGCAACTGCTCAGGTTGCTGTTGAGCAGTGGTTTGTGTCTCTGGGTAGGGTCCTGAAAAGAGTTCCTGTGAGTATGCCTGATCTGAATCCATACTTTCCGTGGGGGGGTGGCAGGCTGCGGGGAAGGAGGTTGAGCTGGAGGAGCCAGAGGTCTACTCCCTTGGCTAGCATGGGTGGACTGCATGGAAGACTGGGTGGTGGATAAATTACTGGACGCATTGTCCGCCATCCACGTCACCACATGTTCGCACTGTTGTGGTTTCAATAGTGGTGTACCACGTGAACCAGTAATTTGCGAGATGAAGCTAGGGAGCGAAACTCTGCTGCGTTCCTCTGCTCCCTCATCAACATGTACTGTGTCATCCTGCCCAGGACCACGGCCTCTGCCCCCTACACTACTTGAATGCCCTCGTCCTCGACCCTTAGCCCTTGGGTTCAACATTTTGTATGTTCACTGCACGGTATGATATATAACTGAGAGAAAAAAACGTAGTCTTTAGACGGCGGCTATTGTACCGCAAACCACTCAATTTTTCACTGCAATGTATGATATTTAACTGAGAGAAAAAACGTATATTTTCTACACTCCGGCTAGAGTGCAGCACACAACAGAATTTTGCACTGCACTGTAGTATATATGACTGAGAGGAAAAACGTATATTTTCTAAACTCCGGCTAGTGTGCAGCACATGACAGAATTTTACACTGAACTGTATAATATATAAGTGAGAGAAAAACGTGTATTTTCTAAACTCTGGCTAGTGTGCAGCACACGACAGAATTTTGCACTGCACTGTATAATATATAACTGAGAGGAAAATCTTATATTTTCTACACTCCGGCTAGTGTGCAGCACATGACACAATTTCGCACTGCACTGTAGTATATATGACTGAGAGGAAAAACGTATATTTTCTAAACTCCGGCTAGTGTGCAGCACACAACAGAATTTTTCACTGCACTGTATAATATATAAATCAGAGACAAAACGTATATATTCTACACTCCAGCTAGTGTGCAGCACACGACAGAATTTTGCACTGCACTGTATAATGTATAACTGAGAGGAAAAACGTATCTTTTCTACACTCGGCTAGTGTGCAGCACACGATAGAATTTTTCACTGCACTGTATAATATATAACTGTGAGACAAAACGTATATTTTCTACACTCTGGCTAGTGTGCAGCACACGACAGAATTTTGCACTGCACTGTAGTATATATAACTGAGAGGAAAAACGTATATTTTCTACACTCGGCTAGTGTGCAGCACACGACAGAATTTTTCACTGCACTGTATAATATATAACTGGGAGACAAAACGTATATTTTCTACACTCCGGCTAGTGTGGAGCACACGACAGAATTTTTCACTGCACTGTATAATATATAACTGAGAGAAAAAAAACGTATATTTTCTTCACTCCGGCTAGTGTGCAGCACATGACAGTATTTTGCACTGCACTGTAAAATATATAACTGAGAGAAAAAACGTGTATTTTCTAAACTCCGGCAAGTGTGCAGCACACGACCGAATTTTGCACTGCACTGTATAATATATAACTGAGAGGAAAAACGTATATTTTCTACACTCCGGCTAGTGTGCACAATTTCGCACTGCACTGTAGTATATATGACTAAGAAGAAAAACGTAGACGGCGGCTATTGCACCGCAAACCACTCAATTTTTCACTGCACTGTAGGATATATAACTGAGAGGAAAAACATATATTTTCTACACTCAGGCTAGTGTGCAGCAAACAACAGAATTTTTCACTGCACTGTATAATATATAACTGAGAGTAAAAAAAAGGTATATTTTCTACACCCTGGCTAGTGTGCAGCACACAACAGAATTTTGCACTGCACTGTATAATATATAACTGAGAGGAAAAACGTATATGTTCTACACTCCGGCTAGTGTGCAGCACACGACAGAATTTTTCACTGCACTGTATAATATATAACAGAGAAAAAACGTATATTTTCTACACTTTGGCTAGTGTGCAGCACACAACAGAATTTTTCACTGCACTGTATAATATATAACTGAGAGGAAAAACGTATATGTTCTACACCCCGGCTAGTGTGCAGCACACGACATAATTTTGCACTGCACTGTATAATAATATAACTGAGAGGAAAAACGTAAATTTTCTACACTCCGGCTAGTGTGCAGCAAACGACACAATATTGCACTGTAGTATATATGACTTAGAGGAAAAACTTAGTTTTTAGACGGCGGCAATTGAACCGCAAACCACTCAATTTTTCACTGCACTGTAGGATATATAACTGAGAGGAAAAACATATATTTTCTACACTCCGGCTAGTGTGCAGCACATGACAGAATTTTTAACTGCACTGTATAATATATAACTGAGAGAAAAAAATGTATATTTTCTACACTCCGGCTAGTGTGCAGCACACAACAAAATTTTGTACTGCACTGTATAATATATTACTGAGAGGAAAAACGTATATTTTCTACACACCGGCTAGTGTGCAGCACACGACACAATTTCTGCTCTGTAGTATATATGACTGAGAGGAAAAACGTAGTCTTTAGACGGCGGCTATTGCACCGCAAACCACTCAATTTTTCACTGCACTGTATAATATATAACTGAGAGGAAAAACGTATATGTTCTACACCCCGGCTAGTGTGCAGCACACGACAGAATTTTTCACTGCACTGTATAATATATAACTAAGAGAAAAAATGTATATTTTCTACACTTTGGCTAGTGTGCAGCACAAGACATAATTTTGCACTGCACTGTATAATAATATAACTGAGAGGAAAAACGTAAATTTTCTACACTCCGGCTAGTGTGCAGCACACGACAGAATTTTGCACTGTATAATATATAACAGAGAGGAAAAACGTATATTTTCTACACTCCGGCTAGTGTGCAGCACACGACACAATTTTGCACTGCACTGTAGTATATATGACTGAGAGGAAAAACGTATATTTTGTACACTCTGGCTAGTGTGCAGCACACGACAGAATTTTGCACTGCACTGTATAATATATAACTGAGAGGAAAAACGTATATTTTCTACACTCCGGCTAGTGTGCGGCACACGACACAATTACGCACTACACTGTAATGTATATGACTAAGAGGAAAAATGTAGTCTTTAGACGGCGGCTATTGCACCGCAAACCACTCAATTTTTCACTGCACGGTAGGATATATAACTGAGAGGAAAAAACGTATATTTTCTACACTTCGGCTAGTGTGCAGCACACAATAGAATTTTGCACTGCACTGCATAATATGTAACTGAGAGGAAAAACGTATATTTTCTACACTCCGGCTAGTTTGCAGCACACGACACAATTTTGCACTGCACTGTATAATGTATAACAGAGAGGAAAAACGTATATTTTCTACACTCCGGCTAGTGTGCTGCACACGACACAATTTCGCACTGCACTGTAGTATACAGTATATGACTGAGAGGAAAAACGTAGTCTTTAGACGGCGGCTATTGCACCGCAAACCACTAAATCTTTCACTGCACTGTAGGATATATAAAAAAATGTATTCCCTAGACTGACGCTACTGTACAGCACACTACATAATTATTCACTGGACTGTAGTGTATAGAAATGAGAGAAAAAAACGTATTCCCTAGACTGACGCTACTGTACAGTACACTACATAATTGTTCATTGGACTGTAGTGTATAGAAATGAGAGAAAAACGTATTCCCTAGACCGACGCTACTGTACAGTACACTACATAATTGTTCACTGGACTGTAGTGTATAGAAATGAGAGAAAAAACGTATTCCCTAGACTGCACTACAGATCCCAGCAAGCCAAGGTACAGCAGTAGCAGCAGCAAAAATGAGTACTGAGAGGACTTTGGGCAATTTCTTTTGGGTCTGTGTGGACCACGTGCTGTCCCTGTTGCCACCAGTCACTGTGTACAGTGTGCAGCCAAGATGGCAGTAGCTGCACTACATTTCCCAGCCAGCAGCCAGGAGGAGACCAAAAAAAGGTGCTTGTAGCCCTTAGAAGGGCTGTTGGGTTCTTTGTGGGTGATTCCTGCCTAACCAACATCTAAATTCAGGCCTTAACACTCTCCCTGACAGACAGCAGCTCCATCCCTAATCTCATGCAGGCGGCGTCTGACACGAGCAGCGCGGGATCAGATTCTTATATTCCCAGGTCATCTGATCTGGCCAGCCAATCCCTGCTATCGACTTGTAGGGGCCCCACGTGATGCTAGGAGGTACCAAAGACTCTCCTGCATGTTGTTTGGCTGAGAAAAGGCGGCTAACATGCAGGAAGAGGAAGTTGCCATTTCCTCGAGGATCGCGAAATGCTCGTCCGAGTATCGAGCATATGCGAATACCCTAATACTCGAACGAGCACCAAGCTCGGACGAGCATGTTCGCTCATCTCTAATAATATCAGAAAATTAGAAATGACAATGAAAACTAAAGAGTATGGTATTGTTGGCGTTATTCATTATTTTTTTTGAATCAGATAGTTTTTATTGTCAAAAACATACAATGGTACAATGTACATTACAACATCACATTTTACTTTTAATAACCCCCCCCCCCCCCCCCCAAAAAAAAAAAAAAAAAAAAACCCACTCCCAGCCTTCCCAGTCCCCAACTCGGTACACCTTCTGAATCCTATCCATGAAAGGAATTAACCTACCACGGTAACCGCCGCTACCCATTTCCCCCATAACTTGTCATACTTATGAGGGCAACCTCTCTTCTGAAACACTGCTTTTTCATATCTTAACATATCTTTGACCTTAGTTCTAAATTCTTGAATGGTAGGAGGACAGGCCTGAATCCAATGCATTGCAATGAGCTTCCTTGCCACATATAACAATCTACCTATAGCTGTTCTGCTAAATTCATCTTCCCCCACTTCTGCCATGTATCCTAGAACACAAATCTTGGGATCCCTGTGTACTTGGGTGGAAAATGCACGTCTTATTAATGCCAAAACATCGTTCCAAATTGTCTCTAGTTCTGTACATGTCCAAAGCATATGCAATAGATCAGCTGGTTCAATATGACATCTCGGACACTTTGCATCTGGTCTGACCCCAATGCGGTGTAAAAATACTGGTGTTTTGTACACCCTATGTATGATAAATAGCTGCGATAATTTCCCTTGTTCGCTCAAAGAGGATGTCGGTACCGCTTCCAAAATATCTTCCCACTGCTCCTCAGTAAGTACCCCCAGATCCTTTTCCCACCCCTTCATCCTAACCAACGGATGGGAGTCCAGGAATTTGTCTAGCAGCATTTGATATATAAAAGATATTACTCCTTTTGTGTCTCCCCTGGATAATATTAGCTTAATAGCGCCATCTTTAGAGACTTGTGCTGCTCCATCCCTGCAGGTAGCCGAAAAAGCGTGTCTAATTTGCAGGTACCTGTAAAACCCCTCCTTTGGTATCCCATATAATTCTTGGAGTCTGGTAAATGAACAAAACTCTCCATTTTCCAGGAGATTACCCAATCTCCTGATCCCTTTTCCTTCCCAACTCTGAAACCCTTTTAAAGTAAGAAATTCCGGGAGTATATGGTTATGCCACAAAGGGGTAAATTCCGTAGGTCCAACAATCCCTCTCAACTGCTTCATCTTTTCCCAAGTTTTCCTCATTAATTTAACTAATGGGCCTCTGTTATCCACAAATGATATTCCAGCACCTTCCAGAAGCCACATAACCTCCTTCCCACCTATTTTGTACTCCAGAATAGATCTAGTCATGTCTATAGTCCCCGTCTCTCCCCAACCTCCAAAGTGCTGACACTGTGCCGCCAGGTAATATAACCAAGGATTCGGCAGAGAGAGACCCCCAGCCGTTTTAGGGTATTGTAAAGTTTCCAGTTTAATTCTTGGGTGCCCGTTTTTCCATGTTAAGTGGCGTTATTTATTTAACACCGTTTTTGTTACAGGTCACAGTCCTAATTCAGAAAATATGTGAACTGTCTGAGCCCCCTTCATGCTCACATATATACTTCCCCTCCTAATTCTCCCTTTACCCAGGCCTGGATTGACAATCTTCCTTACAGGGCAGAATCCTGGAGGGCTGCTGTTGTTGGAAACAGAGTGGGCTTCTAGTGGTGGAAACAGAGTGAGCCGTTTGGTGCACTCCTGTTAAATCGATCTGGCCTGCTGCTCTTCCATTCTCTAATCATATTTATTAAAAGCGATTCTAGAGACTTTGGCCCTCCACACAACATTCTGCTTTCAGTGCTGGCATCCTCCTGTTCAGGGCAGCATCCGGTTGGTACAAAGCTTTATGATGGTGTGGTGAGCACTTGGCTGCCATCAAAAAAACATCAGTCCAGTTAATATTTGTAAAAAAAATAATAATAATAACTTTAGCATAGATTATCTTGACTGTGTAGACTGGGGCTTGTATAGACTTGCATGCCACTGGAATGTTTACATATGTGGGCACTTAGCTCAGAGGACACTGATGGTTTAGAGGAGTTGCTAAGACTGCAAGGTTGTTCACAAACTGTTCCCAACTAGCTAATTAGTATATTTATAAAAATGCAGTGTTCTCTGGAACAGTGCATGATATAAACATAAATAAGGTGACATTTTTATCAGCATAATCAACCCTTCCAGGCACTGTTCCTGGTTTAATAGTGTTGATCATGCTGACAGATGCTCTTTAAGGTACTTATTAGGAGTCTGACCAAGTTAAGAAAAATCCACTTCAGTGTATGTTACACACTGGAGGAGTGGTTGGGTGATAGTGTATGTGGGCTGGGGTAGTGCTTTTTAGTCCTAGTCTGAACCTGCCTTTAACCCTCCATTTCTTGAATTAGACCATTATGATTGCTTTGCTAATATCTTGGTTGCACTTTTCTTAAAGTACCTAGCTTTTTATGCTGTTTTTGGTGTATACCATGATGTACACTAGTGTTTGTTTCAAAGTTATACATAATCTTTAATAAATAAAAAAGAGAATTTGAAGAAAAAAAGGATTGCAGAGCTCCTCCATTAATCAATCAGTGAGTTACATTACTAAAAATACCTTTGTGATATCATTGACATAAAAACAAGTAGAGGCATAACTTAAGTGCACCAGCATTTTTTACAGATTATATATATATCACACTACAGTACATTATCTGTTGAATCTGTACAGTTTTTTTTTTTTTTTTTTTGCAGTTTTAGCAATTTGCACCACAGCCAATAATTTTCAGAGCATTTTTTACTTGAAACATTCAATACACATAAATCTTTAATACAGGCTAAATTAAAAAAAAGCATAAGCAGACTTTCAAAGTACTGGGAATAGTGTTTTGAGCGAAGCATTTAGTTCAAAGTTTAGGAAAATTTTGATTCATAACGAATCAGGTTTTCCTAAAATGCTGGCTGCATGTGTTACAAAGTGACGGTAAGAAGCCCAGGAATGCAAGATCGCAGATAGCCATCCCCTATGATGTCACAGACCTATAAAACCCTCATCCTGCACGGTCTCTGCCCTTGTTCTGTGAGCTAAGCATAGGGAGAGACATGGCAATGTGCTAGGGACAGTGGCTGAAAACGATTAATAGAAGAATATTGGAGAAAGAGAGTGCAGGGAGACTTATTCTGTTTCAGTCTCATTTATTTATTTTTACATTTACTTATTCCTACATCAGCCATAAACTAAGATATGTAATTCAATACCAATAAGATGGAAGCCTTTATTATTCCATGCCAACCAACACCATCCAGTCTGCACCCCTTAGGGGAGCCAGGTTTAATGATGACCATCCTGGCTTTATTTTTTCCAAATCGTCCTTCAAAGTCTCCAAGTGCTACAAAGGTCAGCAGGATGCAGAAAGAGGAAGATTTCCTGAAGACATGTTATCATCGATATTCGATGATGTGGAAAAGGAGGAACAGCAGATGGCAGAAGAAGGGCTCCCAACTTTAGGGCAGGAGAGCGCTGGGGTTAGAGAAGTAGGTATTCCAGAGCTAAATAATATCCTGTGTTTACTGTCAAATAGCCTGCAGGAGATCGCAGGTAAGAACGGCAATAATATGCATATTGTGCCCCCACCTTACCAGCCAAACACCATAGCAGCAACAGCCCCTGTTTAAAGGTGCCACGCAGCCATTAAAAATGAAGAAGGGCTATACAGTGCGGTCTTCATTATTAAATTAAATGCAGCTGCAGGCTAATTGGCTGTGCGGTTCTTCACTGCTGCATGGCTGATATACCTGATCTATAGCGTAACAAATAAAATTATTACATTTTGCTCTATGTATAAGTTCCAATGTATTGTGGGGATCACTATGCTGGAACAGTATGTCTTTTTGGGGAAATGAATAGAAAAGTAAAGCTTTATTTTCAGATAAATCCATCAGATAATGTGAAATGCCACTTATAATATCATAAAGAGTATAACCAATATATGTATAAGGATTTATATTGCAGCCTGGCATGTACTCACACAGGGCCAAGCATAGTACATAAGTAACTAACTTAGTAGGTTCCTCCTGATAGAGAAGCCAAGACGAACCAATATCACTTCTGAGCTACAAAACAAAAGATGAATATTCAAAGGGGTTCCCCAGGATTAGAAAAATGTACAGTAGCTGCTTTCTTCCAGAAACAGCACCACATCTGTCCATAGGTAGTACAGTAAGTACAGTATTTTATATAGCAATTCAGTTCCATTCATTTAAATGGCAATGAACTGCAATAGCAGGCACAACCTATGGTGCTGGTTCTAGAAGAAAGCAGTCATGTTTTTTTTTTTAATTCTGAACAACCCCTGTCTTAATAAAGCAAAGGGATTACTCTATAAATAAGAACAAGCCATAAGCAGAATTATAGGTGTGGCTGGAGAATTACGTTACATTTAGATCCTTTAGGCCCCTTTCACACGGGCGAGATTTCCGCTCGGTGCAATGCGTGATGCGAACGCATTGCACCCACACTGAATCCTGACCCATTCATTTCAATGGGGCTTTTCACATGAGCGATGTTTTTCACGCATCAGTTCGCCTTTGCGTGAAAATCGCAGCATGTTCTATATTCTGCGTTTTTCCCGCAGCCCTGGCCCCATTGAGGTGAATGGGCCTGCGTGAATAATGCATTGCATCCGCACGTAAGTGCGGATGCAATGCGTGATTCACTGATGGTTACTAAGAGATGTTGTTTGTAAACATTCAGTTTTTTATCATGCGCGTGAAAAACTCATTAAAACGCTTCGCACCCGTGCGGAAAAAACTGAGCGAACTCAAAACTGACTGTGATTGCGTGCGGATTGGTGCAGATGCGCGCGGATTTTCTGGAACGCACCCTGAACGCATCCGGACTGAATCCGTGACGCTCGTGTGAAAGAGGCCTAACATTCACTTTCATTCAGCTGATCTCATCTTCTATCACACAGCCACTTATATTACGTTATCAGTACGAAAATTATGGAAGGTTCACTCTGAAGATTTTGCCTCTGTAAAATTCACCAGGAACTGCTGTGGTTTCTGTCATTTTTCACTTTTAATACCATGGACCTACTCACGGTTTAGCCCCATTGAATGGGGCTGAGCTGTGAACCTACGACCATTGACCTTCCAGCAGCATCCTTCCAGACACTGTTCCAAGAAAGGACATCTGTTGATGCAGTACCTGCTTTAAACCTCCAGTTGCATGAATGACAGCCCAACCTCCCATTAAAAATAATGTGAGGCGGACACCACACCCCAAACTTCTGCTGTGTGCACATACCTTTATAGCGTCACATTGATCACTAAATAACTTGTCTCTTGAATAAACCAGTGTGATGAAAAAGGTACCATAGAAGTATGTAATTGGCAACAGCTTGGTTCATTTTGTTAAAGACAAGGAAAATTTATGAACCTCTCCAGTCACAGCACAGCTTTCATTCCTTATAGTACTCTTGTAAAGTGAAACATGATATGGTAGTTGCTATGGGCATTTAAGACAGTTTTAAGTAAAAACTGTCCTTTTAAATTGGCCAGTAATTTATGGAAAAGTGGTGTGCACTGGTCCAGAATTCGAGGGTTATCAATTGGAGAAGAGAGAGAGTGACATTAAAATGACTGTTTTTGTAGCAACAGTTTTTGGGCAGATACATGAGGTGAAATTGAGGGCAATGAACTAATGAATCTTATCTAATATTTTTATTCCCTTTGCCGCCTCACTATCTATTCATAAACACTACATTTGCCCACCCAAAATTTGACTTGAACTAGCGCTTGTACTATGAATCAATATTTCTTTGGTAAGTCTGAAGTGTGCAGGTCTTGTTCTTTCCTACCCTCAAGGAGCAAAACAAACCATATGTGAGTTGTAGGTGTTACTGTTAGCTCTCCCTCTAATCTTATAGATGTTTTGTTTTTGTTTCTAAGTTATTTAATAGTATTTTGTCTCTTGTCTTTTTGTACATACAGTACTTTTCTATAACCCTTTCAGGACACAGGTTATTTTCTTTTTTTTTTTGTAGTATTTTCTTCCTTGCCTTCCAAGAACCATAATTTTATTAGTTTACTGTTCACGTAGCCATATGAGGACTTTGTATTTTTTACTGGCACCATTTAATTTACAATAGCATGTATTGAAAAATGTGAAAACTGTTAATGGGATGAAATTAAAAATAAATAGAAATTTCACCAAGGTATTTTTGTTTTTGTTTTTATGACGTTCACTGTGCACTAAAAACAACATGACAGCCTTATTATGCTGGTCAGTATTATTATGAAAATACCAAATCTATATAGTTTTTAATGTGCTTCATTATAAAAAAGTGAACACCTATGGAAAAAAACATATTGTGACACCCATAACTTTTTTATATTTCTGTCTACAGAGCTATGTGAGGACTGTTTTTTTACAGGGCTACCTGTAGTTTTTATTGGTACCTTTTTGGGGTACATATGACTTTTTGATCACAATTTTGTTAGAAGATGCAAGATGACCTAAAAACAATAAATAGTTCATTTTTATTTTTTCATTATGGCGTTCATTGCACCAGAAAATATATATTTTTTATATTTTAATGGTTTGAACACTTTTGGATGCGGCAATAGCAATTATGTTTATTTGTAGGTGTAAAATTGAGAAAGGGGGTGATTTGAATATTTAATATTTTGTGTTTTACATTAAAATGTTTACATTTTTATTGTAACTTTTAGTCCTCCTAGGAGACTTGTACATGTCCTCTCCTGATCACTTGTGTCAGACTGAAATAGGATATGGGTACGGCTTTTCAGGCAACTTACTATGACTGCACTGGGAGCCTTCACAAGGTCTCAAGCTATCATAGCAACTGATTGAAGCCCTTCCATTTTGCTCCAATCAGAGGGCAGGGGAGATCCCTCCCTCTATCTAACCCCTCAGATTACACAGCCAGCACTTACCGCGTATGGAGAACCAACGACATACAGTATGGTTATGTTGTAGTGCGTGAAAGAGTTAAAGTTTGAAACTTTAATAAAATTGGTCCTTCAATGTTGTACTGAATATATAGCCTGCTCCATACACTTACACTGCACCAAAAAATACTTTGTGGTGTAGTATGTGAAAGAGTATATGCTTGAAACTTCAAGTTAGGTCCTTAAATGTCCTACTGAATACATAGACATTCATAAAGCATATACACTTGTGATGGAAAGCAGTGTGTGACTTTCTGTCCATCCATATACAATAAATGGTAGCATCCCTGATGTTCCTGGCTATATGGAATGTGTTGGTAACTAATTAATGATAAATTTTCAACTTGAGTGGAAATAGGTCAACCAACCAAGAAGTAAATACAGAACAAAATTTATAAATCGGTAAAATAAAGAACAACATAAGTCTCAATGAATGGAGGATTGTCATACCACCAACACAGAACCATGTCTGGCACAAGTAAGCTCACTGATCATACATTGTTCTACAATCTTTCTATTAATGTGAGGTGTAACAGTATCAAATCAATATGTTGTTGATTGTCAGCCGACCTGGATCATTAGCCCTATCATATGTGTATTACACATAGCACTGCTTGGTTGTCTGTAGGTGGCCACATATAATGACATAAAAAGAGTTAGATGGCATACTTGTAAATGTTTGTCAAGTGTAATCCCCTGATCAAATACTTCAATATGGCAATGCATAGGACTGTCATGGTTACATGAAAGAAACTCCAGTGGCATATAAAAGTTAATAAAGACATCACCCAACTACATAAAAATCTGATGTTCAGCACCTCCTATGTGAATGCATGATCATTCATAGGTGTGTATATTTATGTTAGAAGATGACTTTGCTTACTACTATATCTAACTCGGCATGCGTGTTGTATGATAATGCTGCAAAACAATATTAATACTAATATGACTTCAAATGATTAATGTCTGCAATTGTATTGTAAGTTTTTTCAGCGCATAATGACTTTTTTCACCATTTTAAATGGCTCATATAGTTCCTTTACTCATTATTAGACTTTATACAAGTATATGCTCTGTTGCGATTTCTTTGATAATCTCTTCCTTGTACTTTTTTAATACCATGCCCAATATATCCATTTACATGTCATTTAAGGTGTACAGTATTGCGACTGAGATGAAATACTTACTGTCACTTTCTATGTCATGGCTCATTTAGTAAAACACTATTGACTTAAATGTAATCTGCAGAGAAGGACTGCAGAGACTGCAAGCAAGCTTTACTTTTATCAGGAATAATAATGGTTCTGGAGACAAAACAAATATCTGTGGCTTAGTTCCGTGATCATTCTGTAACAGTAAATAGAGAATATATGACTAGTTTTTAATAAACCCATCCATATCACTATAAAACGGGAATACATTACTTTTAAATAAGTTGCTATGCAGCAAAGTACTGCTGAAATCCCGTTGTAATATTTCTTCTCTCTTTTGTTTTAGCTCCTTTTATAGATGAAATACTGTAGAAATATTCTATTTTATGAGTTATATGATTTTATGTCCCCTGGAAAATTAGACATTTTTAACCTCATTTACACTAACACTATATATAACTGTAAATGAGCTGACATGTATCACTTATAATAAAATTACAATGAGTTTATAATAAGGAAATTAGCAAAGCAATAAAATTCCCCTAATATGTCTCAGACTAGCTGGATTTATACATTTTCTTGAAGAACTCCTGCAAAAAAAAAATTCTCTGACCTGCTAGAAAGGTACATGATGTAATCTGTAGTGAATGTACTTTTGTTACCAGTCACTGTATTTGTTAGTTATACCTCCCTTCTGATCCTCAGCTGTCACGTGACCAGCACTCTGATCTCCAACTGACACAGAATCTTATGTGGGAACAGGAAGTCAGTTTCTCTATGTATTCCTATAGGAGTCTCACTTTCAGTCTCATAGGACTGAATAGAGATGTAACTGACTTCCTGTCCTGTGTCAGTTGAAGATCAGAGAGTTGGTCACATGACATCACTTTCTAGCAGGTCAGAGAATACATTTTTTTGTGTGAGTTCTACTTTAAGTGGAATTTTTGACATCTAGTCCAAGTCCATAGATAAAGAGGATGCTTAGGTGGCAGTTGCACCCTTGTCCAAAAAACTGCTACATTCCCAAATAAAATCAAATATATGTGCATTACACATACAGCGCATTCATTTTAATGGGTACCATGGAATGCTTAATTTGTCTGTGATGGCACTACTGAGACATTGAACTCTAACTGCAACTCCAAGTTTTCTTTGACCCGTTTAATAAAAAAGATCATAAAAATGTTTAAACCCTTAAAAGATTCTCTAGCTGTTAGATGTTTAGTTAAAGTAAACCTGTTATATTAAACATGCAGTCCAACCTGTAGGCAACTTGTTCTAATGCAGGAGAAGCCGAGAAGATTAACATATAGTTGGAGAAAAATTCAGTTAACTAGACATTTATTAATATACACCACATCTTGTTCTGGTTTTTGTAGACTTACTTCATAATTAATAGCTGTTCATATTTGTGTGCCTAAATAAAGGACCACACCTGGATTCATAGGCATAGAACAGTCAGAGATTTAAGTGACTAAGATACAAGGTTAAGTGAATCTTTTACCAAAAACTGAGAAATAGTTGCAGAAGGTCTGCTTTGCTTTGGAATTTTTTAGAGGTCTTTTGATAGGTTCAAGATAACAGTGTGCTATACCACTATCCCTCCAGAGAGTCAGTTTGTTTCCAAGCTGGTTGCCATCAGTTGCCCAAAGCTTCTGTACTACTGTGTATCTCTGAAATGCTTCCAATTGCCATACCCTACCATGTCTAGGCACTTCTCAAGAGTTTGCAACAGTCACAGTATTACCGTTGCAAGGGACATCCTCTATGTCTAGAGGAAAGAAAGTGTCTGCATCAACATTGAAGAGGGTTCTTGACTTTAAGAGTAGTGAGACTATGAAACTTTCTGCCAGAGAAGCTTGTGATGGACAACTCATTAAAATGAGGACTTTTCGCTTCTACCTCATGAGGGATTTTTGCTTTTCTCCAGATAAACTTTGCAGGATAACAGACTGAACTGGATGGATGTTTGTCTTTTTTCTGCATTACAAATGATGTTACTATGTTACTTTATGATTTTCCAGCACCTTTGTGAGTCTTTGCAACTGCTAGTCAGACTGCTACCATTCATGAAATTATCTCCTGACAATCCACAGCTCCAATGTTACTAACAGTTTGAACTCCAAGAAAATAGGCTCTGACAACCAGCTGGTCCAAACAGTTCTAGTTCTTAAGTCTTTTTGGAAATAGGACTAGAGTACTGCTTACAAAAAATTTGTAACAGCAACATTACTGGCATTTAAAAAAAAGTGTTTCTCTTTCTTCACCCTAACCCCCACCTACCAGGCAGTACATCAGCATAGGACTCAGTACAATTACTACCACTGCCTGACATGTCCACCTCATGTTACAAGTTTCCAACTACTCTGAAAAGGTATAGCGGCACTACCATGTGGGTTTAATTAACATACAGTTTAGATGCAACATAGCATAACATTACACATTTCTCTTAAAAGCACACACAATATTTTGTAAGCGAGGGAGAAGTGCAATTTATAGTTCTACCCCAATGTGCACCATTACATATGCATTGACCTCACTTCAATATCCATGCAATGGCAAGAATATGGTCTGTTTTAGAGCATTAAAGGGGTTGTCCTACAAAAAATATTCCAGCCAACATCTGGATCTGAATACGTTTGTAATTGTTATGAAAAATGTACTATAGCTACTGAGTTATTCAATAAAATGTATCCATATAGTGTCAACTGCTGTTTGCTTTTTTATTTCTTTGTCCAGCTCACTGAGAAGGCCACCTTAAATTGCTTCCTGAGCTGTGATAGGGTGAGAGCAGGATCAGAATGGACATGCCTCCTGAGCTGCAGCCAAAAAGATATCCCCTTGAGCTATAAATCTAGCAGAGCAATGAATGGGGAGATCTTTGTATCCTTGTGAGGTACAGGGCTAGCTCTAGCTGTGTTAGAGCTTGTTACGTACTATATAATGTAATGTCTGATTTTCTTTATTTTACATTAGTCAAGGGATAGCTCCTGTGATTGCAATCTAAATAATACTTAATACAAATGTAAGTTCACCTATAATAGTTCCCTTTATAAGTCTCTATATTCCTAGTGCATTGAATTCTAATCCAATTTGAGTATTTGACATGAATAACAGTAATTTTTGTGAATTAAACATTTATATCCAATGTACCATACTATAGTAAGTATATATACATTGTATATAATGTTTAAAATAAAGCACAGATATTTTAATTGTAACAATTATGTTCAACTCAAATTCAATGGCAACTTGCCTTTTTCTATTTCAAGAATATTATAAAAATTGTTAACAATTACGTTGAGAAAATTATGTTTACTGATAATTAACTTTTCATAGTAAAAAGAACATAGTAATCAGGTTTTGATACCTGCAAATATGATTTCACACCAGGAAATCTTTGTAAAATATGGGTTTTGGCTCATACATTATAAGTCTCAGCAGAAATGTGGTAATGCATACTAATTATTGATTAAACAGTATTCCTGAATAGTACATTCAATCATTACAAAATATTGGTTGTTGATTCCGCAATAGGACCTGATTTGTTTGAACAACTAAGTACAAATAGCAGCAATCAGACTGCAAAATTCCAATAGTTTAAGTTACCTTAACACTTTCAAGACCAAGCTATTTTTTACCTTCGTGACCAGGTCTAATTTTGCAAATCTAACATGTGTCACTTTATGTGCTAATAACTTTGGAATGCTTTTATTTATCCAGGCCATTCTGAGATTGTTTTCTCGTGACATCTCGTACTTGATGTTCGGGATAAATTTGGGTTGATAACCTTTACCTTTATATTATAAAAAATCCAACATTTACAGAAAATTAGGAAAAAAATATAATTTTCTAAATTTTAATTTCTATGCATTAAAGGCAGATAGTTATACCTCATTAGATAGTTTTTACTTAAGATTCACTATATGTTTACTTTATGTTGACATCATTTTGAAAATTACATTTCATTTTTTTAGGATGTTAGAAGGCTTAGAATGTAAGAAATAATTTTTAATATTTTGTATAAAATTTTAAAAAACGACTATTTAAAGTACCAATTCAGTTCTGAAGTCACTTTGAGGTCCTTACTTAATAGAAACCACTGATAAATGACCCCATTTTAGGAACTACACCCCTAAAAGTATTCAAAACTGGTTTTACAAACTATGTTAACCTTTTAGGTGTTCCACAAGAATTAAAGGAAAATGGAGGTGAAATTTACAATTTTCAGTTTTGTGCAAATTTTTAATTTTAATACAATTTTTCCTATAACATATCAAGGGTTAACAGTAAAACGAAGCTCAATATTTATTACCCTGATTCTGCAGTTTACAGAAACACCCCATTTATGTTTGTAAACAGCTGTATAGACACACAGTACTTCTCAGAAGGAAAAGAGCACCATATGATTTTTGGAGGGCAGATTTTGCTGGAATGGCTTATTGGTGTTATGTCATATTTGAAAGCACATTAAGGCACCCCTACAGAAGAAACCCCCCAAAAGTGACTCCATTTTGGAACTACACCCCTCAAAGAATTTATTGAGGGGTTTACTGTCCACTTTTGCCTCAGAGACGTTTCATAATATTTAGAAACACATAGCTATGAAAATAAAAAATTATATTTTTTACAAGAAAAAGTCGCTTAAGCTAAAATTTTTAACTTTAGTAGGAGATAACATGAGAACATGCACCCAATAATTTGTTACCCATTTTCTCCTAAATACGGCAACACCCCATACATGGTCATAAACTGTTGTATGAGCAGAGGGCAGAATTCAAATGGAAAGGAGCGGTATCTGCATTTTCTAACATGGAATTTGCTGAAATAGATTTTAAGGGACATAGATTTTTTTTTTTTTGTTGACTGAGCTGTGTGGGGGCTCATTTTTTGCGGGATGGGCTGTAGTTTTTAATGGTACAATTTTTAGATACATATGACATTTTGATAGCTTTTTTATTTTTTAATGAGGTGAAGTCAGCTAATATTGCAATTCTGCCAGTGTTTTTTATTTTTATTTTTTATGGGGTTCAAATTATGGGGTAATTTTATTCTGTGGGTTGATACGTTCATGGTGATACTAAATTTATAGTATTTTATTTATGTTTTACCACTTTTATATCATAAAATCACTTTTTATTAAAATAATTTTTTTTTTGCATGACCAAATCGAAGACCCATAACTTTTTGATTTTTCCATCAATGTAGCCGTGTGAAAGATAGTTTTTTTGCAGGATGGGCTGCAATTTTTACTGGTACAATTTTAGGGTCCTTATGACTTTTTGAGCGCTTTTTATTCCATTTTTTAGGAGGTAAAGCAGGCAAAAATTGCATTTCTGTCAGTGTTTTTTATTTTTATGAGATTCTCCATGTGGTATATTTTATATGATAATTTTATTCTGTGGGTTGATACGGTTATGGCGTTACCAAATTTGTATTGTTTTTTCACTTTTTATTAATTTTTTTTTTGCATCACCAAAATCTAAGACCCATAACTTTTTTATTTTTCCATAAACATAGTTATATGAGGGCTTATTTTTTGAAGGATGGGCTGTAGTTTTTATTGGTATCATTTTTGGGATGCATATGACTTTTTGATCAATCTTGTATTCTTTTTTTGGGGAGGTGAAAAAAACAAAACAACAGCAATCCTGCCATTTTTTAAATCTTTTACAGCGTTTACCATGCAGGGTTAATACCATAATAATTTTATAGATCACATCATTACGTGACGAGGAAATACCAATTATGGGTACTTTATTTTATTTTTTTTATTTTTTTAATCTTTTATAAATGAGTGTATGGGAAAAGGCTATTTATTTTATTTTTAATTTATGTTTTTATTTATTTTTTTATTTCCACACGTGAGGCATTATGGCTGGCTTATAATGGCACAGATCGGGGCAGGGGGCTTACATATTGGGGGCACAGATGGGGGGCACTGATCCCCTAATGCCTGATTTCCAGCAAGTGGAAAGTGGAGCGATCGCCAGCAAGTCCCTGATTGGTCCCTTGTCGGCATTACTGAACTGTACACTGTCCATGACAGTGGCAGTTCAGAGGCAGAAGCATTAATCCAAGCGTTTTGCAGTGCTTGGATTAAAGAGCTGACATAACGTTTATATACGTGCTATCTGCACGGGGTATGTGCAGATAGGACACATATAGCCATATGGCTGACGTGAAGGGGTTAAGTAATGAACACTACAGGGGTAATTTACTAACCAGGTGTATTTATGGTGCAGATTGCGGCACGAAGGTCCTTTGCGCCGCAATATGCGATTTTTCCCCACCCTCGCCAGGTCTAAAAAAGTAAGCATGGCATGGGCAGTGAAGGGGATGGGCCCATCTCATTTACCATTTTCTATGCCTTGTTTAGGCTTAGAAATTGGTCCAAATGTAAGACACCTAGGAAGTTGTCTTATATTTAGAAGCAACAGTAGATACACTGACGTTATATAGAGGCAGCGCCTCTACATAACTCTAGCAGATCCTCCACAAGCTATAGGGGATATTAAGACCGGCATCCAAAATGATGGCTTCTAAAACACTGTTACTGTATGTATGAATGCTGTCCAGCGCTTAACTTAAAATTTTGACCTAATGCTTGTACGTCCAGCATCTTACACTCCTGATCCCTTAATGCACTTCCTAAGCTTGACCAAGCCACCATGTGTTCTTGGTAGGAAGCGGTAGAGAAGCTATTGCCAGACTCTGGCAACGGCATTTTTTCTTGAGAACATCATATCCTCTGATGTTGGCCATCATGGGGGGGAAAGGTAGTAGGCCCTCATACACATTAGGTTGTTGACATATATCTAGTTGACATATATCTAGTCTGTATAGCAAGCTTAAATCTTGCATCTGTATAGCAAGCTTTATAGCAACCTTAAATCCATTTACTGTGTTACAGAAGGGGAACTGGACGGTTAGGAAGTTCTCTTTTCCATCTCAATCTTTCATCCACTGCCTGCCATAACTGTGGAACTATAGTTCGCACAGATAAAGCTACAGCACCAAAGTATGGGTCAGCCTGTGTCAGGAGTGTGCTGCATGAAAAGGCTTAATTTTAGTGCTCAATACGTCTTTATTTCTTTCAGGAGACACCTGCACTATGGCTGACTACAATCGACTCAAGAACATCCTTCTTGATCTTCAAGCTAATCGGAAGAAGCAAGAAATCACCCCTCTGGGAGATAACATTTCTCAAAAACGAGCACTTGTAGAAGATGTGTTTCACTATTTCGATATAAACATTGATGGTCATCTAGACAGTTCTGAACTGGCTCTGGTGGGTATAAAGTGGGTTGAAAATTGAATTATGAAATGAATTGCATTTTTCATTCAATGTGTAAATTGAATATAACACAGTAGAATTCTTGTGAGAAAAAGTTTCCAATTGTCTTCCTAACCAGAGAAATAAAGCAAGTGTTCTCGAATTGAGAACACTACTTTTTCAAATGCTTTGGGATTGGAAATATTGTATCTAAGAACATGTTAAACTTGTCTGCAATCAAAAGTGCATCTTGTGCTCCTAACTATATTGATTAATATGTCTCAAAGTCTCAATGCTCTCTGAATATACATATTTAGCAAACATATTTTGCATAAAAATTATACCAGGAAATATGACCACTATCTCATCAAATCATTTTAATATTCAGGCTACAGCTAAAGAAGCTTTCTGTTTTATCTTGTTTTTGTTCTTCAATTCCCAGCTCAGTGATTCAAGCTAGAGATTTCTGAAAATGTTGTAATCATAGGAGAACAGGCCTATTTTGATTTTGTACCTGCTGTTTCTATTAAATTAATGTATAAGTATGCAAAACATGCATGTTTGGCCTAGAAAACATTTGACGTCTTGAAAGGATTTGCTTAAATATTGTGCTCTAAATTCTAGCAAAACAAAATACATTTTGCAATTAATTGCAATTTAATCTTGTCCTTGTTAAAGGTTATTTATTAAAAGCCTATAGAATATTATTTTCCTTATTATGTCATTCATTTTGTTATTGGTAATATAATATTATATATTATATACATTTTGTTGTATTTGTTGTCATGTTACTTCTTTTGTTAAGTAAGAAGATGGGAATATTTTTTCTGGATGCAATTAATACACGGTTTAGTTATAATAGAAATGTGTGCAACTTAAGGCATCATACACCAGTCATGGGCATGGAGCCTACATTGCAGCATATACAATCTCTGCAGCTCCGCGCCATTCAGCTGTAGGCATTCCATGCAGCATTGTACAGTATGTCGCCTCTTTTTAGCACCATATTACAAAAGTATTCTACATTAGAAGTAGTGGTTTCAAATGAGAATACCTCACAAATACAGCATCAGATGGAGCATGTCACAAGTTTTAGATAATCAAAAGCATACATACACTAAGTACTGAAGAGCCCCATAGACTTGGCTCCATAATATAATAATGTGTATAAACCCTAGGATTCAACTCATTCTAGGTTGTTTCCTGGTCATTCCTTAAATTGTAGCTGCTTGACCTAGTATTGGGTTTACATGGTGTGATTTTGCAAATTTCATTGATACTGAGTTTAGAGATTAGATATGAGCGAATGCATTGCAAGCTATTTGGATGTGACGCAAATTTTGGAAAAATTCAATACTTTTTTGTGATTTAGTTCAGGTGAATTTTGGAGAAAGGGAGCGAAAGAGAGAAAAAAATTGAATTTGTTTAAAAAAATGAGAGACAAAAGAGAAAAAGTATGAGCTGTGGAGACCTCAGGGTCTCATACACAAACTTTAAGGCCCATTGGAGCACTTTCGATTCAGGTAGAATCAATTCCAACCCAAATCAAATCAGTTGATCGATTTGTTCAAATGGAACCTAAATCAAATTTTTAGCAATTCACTCATCTCTACTAGAGATAACCATTATGCGTAAGACCTAAATTGATCAGTCTCATAATCTTAAATTCCATAATGTTTATATTTTATTACAATAGTTGAAACTGAAATAGTTTTATTGAGCATAAGATAAAACAGTAACATACCATTTACATACGTAACAACCACTTACTGAAACACACTAATATATGCAATGTTACATCACTGGAAATCATTTAGAACAAGCTTCTGTGCATAGCATTTGATTTTCTTCTGATTATGAAAAGCAATAAACAGGTTTTGGAAGGGTTAAATGGGTTTTCTGAGATCTTTTTTACTGATTACCTATCCTCTGGATAGGTGATCACTATCTGATCAGTGGGGGTTTGACACCCAGAACCCCCGGTGATAAGATGTTTAAGAAGGCAACAGCGCTCCTGTGAGTGCCACAGCTTTCTCACAGCTTTTCCTAGACTAGTGACGACATGTTAATCTGTCATGTGGCCTAGGAGCAGCTCAGCCCCGTTCAAGTGAATAGGGCTGAGCACAATACCAAGCACAGCCACTTTACGATGTACAGCGTTGTGTTTAGTAAGTTATGAGAAGGTCACAGCACTTCTCAAACAGCTAATCGGCAGGGGTCCCAGGCCCCCACCGATCAGATAGGTCATAGGTCAAGCTTGGAAAACCCTTTTCACTCTTTGTTTCTGGTTGCTCAGCTGTTTCCTCTCAAGTATATCTGGCTGTAGTATTGGTCTACAGTGTTCTAACTTGATATTATGCTCTACTAGATAACTAGTATAATTGAAAGTAGAACATGTATTAAACTAAGTAAATGGGGGTAGGGGGAACAGGCTATGTTGTATTGTTTGTGGTGTTAATGTCAACAGGAGTTTTACCTCCCATGGTAATAACTGCTGGCCAGATTTCAATCAATGGAAAGGAATATTTCATATCTAAAGGAAACCTGTCATTTCAAATCTGGAAGGAACCCATAAAATGAGTTTCTGTTTTTTTTAGATGTCCTGCAACATCCCAATCTCTACTATTCTAAAAATGACAGCTCTTGATATTCCTGTCTTCTGAAAAAGCCCAGTAAGGTTCAAAGATCAGTGTCCCAATTCTAAAACATTCCATAGAAGTGAGTTGAGCATGCTAGGAGTGTAGTTTCAAAACAGCTGGAGTGCCAGATATTCCTGGCGCCTGGTCAAACAATTTATTGTGATCTTATGCTATCAGTCTAATAACATCCTTATCTAAAGTCAAATATTCTCAAAATATAAACTCTCAAATACTTTACACATTTTGCATAAAACTCTGACAATTTGGTGTTTACAAGATTAGGGTAATACTGGACCAGCAGACATACATTTACCAATAAATTTACGTATTAACTAGTTAGACTAAGAAAATTATCTGCATTTACAGAATTTTAGAAATTAATATGTGACTGCTGAACTGAAATAATTTTTTGGTTGCCGGAAGACATATTGACTATTGTTATTTGATAGATGTAAAGATTCATAGTTTGTAACACGTGGCATCTGAATTTCCTGAAAGCAGTATCTACAATCTTCAGGTTTCTTTCAAGCCACTTCTACTTTGGCATGGAAGGAAGTGCTGGAGAGAAAATCACAACATCTCATAGGCTTTTTCACCACACCTCAAACAATGAATTTGAATTGCTCAGCATTGCAAGATGTTCCTTGAGCTACACTGTAGTAATTCTTTCAGATGTCTCAAAGGCAAACTTTAAAAGCAGGCTTACCAATCAGAATGTTGATGAGTTGTATTGTGGATGGCACTGCTACTTTTAAAAAGTTCACTGACAACTGCTAAAGAATACTACAAATCCTAAATTGGTGCAGAAGAAAAAAATAGAATCATGAATGATGCCCAAATGACAACAAGAATGAAATCTGCAGTTCATTTCAACAGCTTTATAGTTATTATTAGAGATGAGCGAGCACTAAAATGCTCGGGTGCTCGTTATTCGAGACAAACTTTTCCCGATGCTCGGGTGCTCGTTTCGAGTAACGAACCCCATTGAAGTCAATGGGAGACTCGAGGATTTTTTGCAGGGGACCAAGGCTCTGCCTAGGAAAGGCTGGGTGAAAACCTGGAAACCTCAGAAAATGATGGAAACACCACGGAAATGGACAGGAAACAGCAGGGGCAGCATGCATGGATGCCTCTGAGGCTGCCTAATCCCACCATTAACCCAAATTCTCCTGCAACAGCCTGGTGGTTACCCTCATGGCAATTGTGCTCACCCAGACCAAGAAAGGCGAGGCACATGCCCATCACATGTTAGGGAAGCACCCAACTAGGTGCAACGAATGCTGGCACTGCTCTCCTATCCCCAGCCACACGATGCAGTCATAAGCCTGACACAGCATGACGGTGACACCAACAAGTGACCAAGTTAGATGAGGTAGCAGGTGAGCCACCCAAAAATTTAGCCTGACGCAGCATGGCAGTGACAACAGAGTGACCGAGTGACACTGCGGGAGCAGGCGAACCACATAAACATTTTTCGTGGCCTGTATGACGGCGGTGAGAGCAGAGTGACTGAGTTAGTATGCGCTAGCTGGTGAAGCACCCAAAAATTTAGCCTGACGCAGCATGGCGGTGACAACAGAGTGACCGAGTGACACTGCGGGAGCAGGCGAACCACATAAACATTTTTCGTGGCCCTGTATGGCGGCGGTGACAGCAGAGTGACTGAGTTAGTATGCGCTAGCTGGTGAAGCACCCAAAAATTTAGCCTGACACAGCATGGTGGTTACACCACCAATGACTTTGTCCGACTGAGAATGCAGTGAAATGGCTTTTGTTGAGCCTCCAAAAATTTTTTTCTTTTCAGAGTACATAAAGTCGACCCTCAGAAAATTTTTTTTTAAATGTCGGTACTTGTGCCTCCTGAAAAAATGTTTTTGGACAGTCTGTTTGACGCTCCTGACACTTTGTTTTACACTGTCTGTAGTTGACACTGCGGAAAAATTGTTTGGATAGAGGGCCTGTAGGTGGCCCTCCGGAAAAATTGTTTAGAGAGAGGGCCTGTAGGTGGACCTCCGGAAAAATTATTTGGAGAGATGGCCTGTAGGGGGCCCTCCGGAAAAATTGTTTAGAGAGAGGGCCTGTAGGTGGACTTCCAGAAAAATTGTTTAGAGAGAGGGCCTGTAGGTGGACCTCCGGAAAAATTGTTTGGAGAGAGGGCCTGTAGGTGGACCTCCGGAAAAATTGTTTGGAGAGAGGGCCTGTAGGTCGACCTCCAGAAAAATTGTTTAGAGAGAGGGCCCGTAGGTGGACCTCCGGAAAAATTGTTGGGAGAGAGGGCCTGTAGGGGGCCCTCCGGAAAAATTGTTTAGAGAGAGGGCCTGTAGGTGGACTTCCAGAAAAATTGTTTAGAGAGAGGGCCTGTAGGTGGACCTCCGGAAAAATTGTTTGGAGAGAGGGCCTGTAGGGGGACCTCCGGAAAAATTGTTTAGAGAGAGGGCCTGTAGGTGGACCTCCGGGAAAATTGTTTGGAGAGAGGGCCTGTAGGGGGCCTTCCGGAAAAATTGTTTAGAGAGAGGGTCTGTAGGTGGACCTCTGGAAAAATTGATTAGAGAGAGTGCCAGTTGGACCTCTACAAAATTTGTGTTTTTTGGGTCAGCGTTAGGCAAAGACGACAAGGAGGAGTAGGAGGAGTAGAGAAGAGGAATCGGATACATAAGTAATGTTAATCTTTAGCTGCTTTCCCCCGGAGGAGATTTGAATTCCGGTGAAATTCAGGCTTTGTTCATTTTAATAAGTGTCAGCCTGTCAGCACTGTCAGTTGACAGGCGTGTACACTTATCGGTGATGACGCCACCAGCTGCACTGAATATCCGCTCTGACAACACGCTAGCGGCAGGGCAGGCCAGCACCTCCAAGGCGTACAGCGCCAGTTCAGGCCACGTGTCCAGCTTTGAAACCCAGTAGTTGTATGGAGCAGAGTGATCGGTCCGGACGTTGCTATGGTCAGCTAGGTACTCCCTCACCATCTTTCTGTAAAGCTCATCCCTACTCTAGGGGACAGGTGACAGTGTCTTGCTGGGGTGACATAAAACTGCCAAAGGCCTTGGAGAGCGTTCCCCTGCCAGTGCTGGACAAGCTGCCTGCTCGCCTCCTCTCCCCCGCTACTTGGCCCACAGAACCACGCCCTCTGCCGCTAGCAGCGTCAGATGGGAAGGATTGTTTCAGCTTGTGCACCAGGGCCTGTTGATATTGATTCACTCTCATACTCCTTTCCTCTACAGGGATGAGAGTGGAAAGGTTCTGCTTGTACCGTGGGTCCAGGAGAGTGAACACCCAGTAATCGGTGTTTGAAAAAATGCTTCTAACGCAAGGGTCATGGGATAGGCAGCCTAACATGAAGTCTGCCATGTGCGCCAGAGTCCCAACATGCAAGAATTCCCTCTCCTCACTGGCCTGACTCTCCATTTCCTCCTCCTCCTCCTCCAAGTCCTCCTCTTCAGCCCATACACGCTCAAGAGTTAAGATGGACTGAGCACTGGTACCCTCTTCTGTCTCGCCAACATTCTCCTCCTCTTCCTCCTCATCCTTATCCCCCTCCTCCGATACGTGCTGAGAAACAGACCGGAGGGTGCTCTGGCTATCAAGCGACATATCTTCCTCCACCGTCTCTTGTGACAAGCGCAAAGCATCCGACTTCATGCTGAGCAGTGAGTTTTTCAACAGGCAAAGCAGCGGGATGGTGAGGCTGATAATGGCGGCATCATAGCTGACCATCTGTGTTGACTCCTCAAAGTTGGTCAACAACTGGCAGATATCAGACATCCACGTCCACTCCTCATTGTAGACTTGAGGAATCTGAGTGACCTGACTACCAGTTCTGGTGGAAGTTGACATCTGGCAGTCTACAATCGCTCTGCGCTGCTGGTAAACTCTGGATAACATGTTTAATGTCAAATTCCATCTTGTGGGCACGTCGCACAACAGTCGGTGAGGGGGCAGTTGTAGGCGGCGCTGCGCTGCCCTGAGAGTGGCAGCACCTGTGGTCGACTTGCGGAAATGAGCACAGATGCGGCGCACCTTGGTGAGCAAATCAGACAGATTGGGGTATGTCTTGAGGAACCGCTGAACTATGAGATTGAAAACGTGGGCCAGGCATGGCACATGTGTCTGTCTGTCGAGTTGCAGAGCCGCCACCAGGTTACGCCCGTTGTCACACACAACCATGCCTGGCTTGAGGTTCAGCGGTGCCAGCCACAGATCGGTCTGCGCCGTGATTCCCTGTAACAGCTCTTGGGCGGTGTGCCTTTTGTCACCTAAGCTCAGCAGTTTGAGCACCGCCTGCTGGAGATTACCCATGGCACTGCTGCTGCGCCTAGAGCTACCGACTGAAGGCTCCGTGCCCACGGATGGTAATTCGGAGGAGGAGGTGGAGGAGGAGGGGTCGGAGGAGGAGGCATAGTACGTCTGAGAGACCGTGATCGAGGTAGGCCCCGCAATCCTCAGTGTGGGCAGTACATGAGCGGCCCCAGGGTCAGACACGGTCCCAGCCTCCACTAAGTTAACCCAATGTGCCATCAGTGATATATAGTGTCCCTGCCCGGCAGCACTTGTCCACGTGTCCATGGTTAGGTGGACCTTCTCAGAAACAACATTGGTCAGGGCACCGATGATGTTCTCTGACACGTGCTGGTGTAGGGATGGGACGGCACATCGGGAAAAATAGTGGCGGCTGGGTACCGAATACCGAGGGGCAGCCGCCGCCATGAGATTGCGAAAGGTCTCGGCCTCTACCAGCTTATAGGGCAGCATCTCCAGGCTCAGCAATTTGGAGATGTGGACGTTGAGGGCTTGGGCATGTGGGTGGGTGGAACTGTATTTCCTCTTGCGCTCCAGCGTCTGCTGTAAAGACAGCTGAACGCTGCGCTGGGACACATTGGTGGACGCTGTGGAGGATCGTGGAGGCGAAGGTGTGGTTTTCCGGCAGGAGGCACTCATGCCTGGGTCCTGGGAAGGGGGTTGACTAGCAGAGGCAGCGAGTGACAGAGGGGAAGGAGCAGTGGTGTGACCCGCAGGAGGTGAACAGCCTTGGTTCCATTGAGTGGGGTGTTTAGCACTCATATGCCTGCGCATGCTGGTGGTGGTTAGGCTAGTAGTGGTGGCACCCCTGCTGATCCTGGTGTGGCACAGGTTGCACACCACAGTCCGTCGGTCATCCTCAATTTCTTTAAAGAACCTCCAGACTTGCGAACATCTAGGCTTCGCCACGGGAGCTTCACTACATGAAACAGTTGCTGCTGATGCACCAGCTCTGGCCCTGCTTCTCCCTCTGGCCACACCACTGCCTCTTCCAACCTGTTCTGGTGCAGCACTCGCCTCCGCCTCAGAAGCACTGTCTTCACTCGGCTTATAAACCCAGCTTGGGTCAGTCACCTCGTCATCCTCCGATTCCTCAGTCTGCTCCCCCTTCGGACTTCCTGCCCTGACAACAACTTCACCACTGTCTGACAACCGTGTCTCCTCATCGTCCGACACCTCTTGACACTTTTCTTCCACTATGTCAACAATGTCATCATCATCACCCACAGACTGCGACAGTTGGAAATCTTGGGCATCGGGAAAGGGGTCAGCAGCAACCTGAGAAGTGGTTTGTGACTCTGGGAAGGGTCCAGAAAACAGTTCCTCAGAGTATGCCGGATCGCATTCCAAATTTTCCTGGGAGGGGGCAGACTGGGGGGAAGGAGGTTGGGGTGGAGGAGCAAAAGGAGTGCTCCCTTGGGTAACGTGGGTGGACTGCCTGGAAGACTGACCGGTGGACAAATTACTTGAAACATTGTCCGCAATCCACGACATCAGCTGTTCGCACTGTTGTGGTTTCAACAGTACTCTACCACGTGTCCCTGTAAGTTGAGACATGACGCTAGGGAGTGTAGCTCTGCGGCGTTCCCCTGCTCCCTCATCAGCAGGTACTTTCTCACCCTGCCCAGGACCATGGCCTCTGCCCCCTGCAGTAATTGAATGCCCACGCCCTCGTCCTCGACCCTTAGCCCTGGGGTTCAACATTTTCTGTATATAAGTGTATTATATGTACAAAAAAAAATGGGCCTTCTGTACTGAAACCCACAAACTTGTTCAATCTGAACAAGTTAATATATAGGTGGATAAGTTGGAGCAAAATTACGTATGTTATTACGTACCGTGCAGTATGGAGCAATTACACTGAAACTATTAGATTAGGCAGACTTGGTCTGCTTAATTGCAACCCAGACAAATGTCGCAGAGATTTTTGTAATGTAGCTATATCAGTGAGAGCAAAAGACCTTTTTTAATTACGTGACGTACAGAATGTGTTAGCTGGACAGAAAATACGGATTGTGCTTTGTATATAGGTGGATAAGTTAGAGCAAAATTACGTATGTTTTTACGTACCGTGCAGTATGGAGCAATTACACTGAAATTATTAGATTAGGCAGACTTGGTTTGCTTAATTGCAACCCAGACAAATGTCGCACCGAGATTTTTGTAATGTAGCTGTATCACTGAGAGCAAAAGACCTTTTTTAATTACGTGACATACAGAATGTGTCACCTGGACACAAAATACGGATTGTGCTTTTTATATAGGTGGATAAGTTAGAGCAAAATTACGTATGTTATTATGTACCGTGCAGTATGGAGCAATTACACTAAAACTATTAGATTAGGCAGACTTGGTCTGCTTAATTGCAACCCAGACAAATGTCGCACCATGATTTTTGTAATGTAGCTGTATCAGTGAGAGCAAAAGACCTTTTTTTATTACGTGACGTACAGAATGTGTCACCTGGACAGAAAATACGGATTGTGGTTTGTGGTGACTGGACATCTGAACTGTGACACACAGAATGGTTCCACACAGCTGTATGAAATGTATTTGTATCACTGAGATAAAACAACAAAAAAAACTATTTTTTTAATTTTTTATTTTTTTAATGTTTTTTTATATATATTTTTTTTTTTACGTGACGTGCAGAAAATATCAGAGAGCAAACTCAGCCCCTGCTGACTGTGGCTATTTTGACTGCAACCCAGACAAATGTCGCACAGAGATTTTTGTAATGTAGCTTTATCAGTGAGAGCAAAAGACCGTATTTGATTACGTGACGTACAGTATGGGTCACCTGTACAGAAAATACGGATTGTGGTTTGTGGTGAGTGGACAGCTGAACTGTGACACACAGAATGGTTCCACACAGCTGTATGAAATGGATTTGTATCACTGTGATAAAACAATAAAAAAAAATTGTTATATATGGCGATAGCTGCGCTACTAGTGCCAGCCAGCCCAGCCAGGAGACAAAAAAAAAGTGTCTTGTAGCCCTTAGAAGGGCTGTTGGGTTCTTTTGATATCACTCCTGCCTAACAGAGAACTAAATCCAGGCCCTAACACTCTTCCTGAAACGCAGCATCTCTGTCCCTAACGACATCCAGACAGCATCTGAGCCGAGCACCGCGGCAGTCACTAGTATATTCCAGGGTCACCTGATCAGGCCAGCCAACCCCTGCTATCAACATGTAAGGGCCCCACGTGATGCTGGGTGTACCACAGAGTCTCGTGGCTTGTGATTGGCTGAGTTTATAGGCGCCAAAAATTCAAAATGAGGGAGATGCCATTTCCTCGAGCATGGCGAGATGCTCGTCCGAGCATCGAGCACTTACAAGTACCGTACTGCTCGAACGAGCACCAAGCTCGGACGAGCATGCTCGCTCATCTCTAGTTATCATAAACCATTAGCCTCCAGAATTTAGGACAAACATGAATCTCCACATAGATATAAACCAATCTGTAAATGCTAAAATCTAATATATAAAGCTGAGTGTATGTGTGTGTGTGTGTGTGTGTGTATGTCCGCTAAAGGAATCCGTACCGTCACAGTTACAATCACGAAATTTGGCACACAGGTACATCAGGTGTTCGGGAAGGTTTTAGAACGGATTTCAGCTCTCCAGGATGTACCGTTCCTGAGATAGTCCCAAAAAATGCCTTAGCCAATAGAAGCCTGGTCACATGACCCTTATCAGCCAATAGAAGCTCACAGGCAGTTAGTCTCCACACACACCAGGTTTCCAAAACAACCTAGCCAGTTCACTGCTGTAGGTCTGCCTTAAAGTGTCAGAGCGCTGTGGATGACACTGTTAAAGGGGTATTGCGGTTACCATAAATATAACTCATGTTGTAGACTAACTCATCACTCGTATAATGTAAATTTTACTCATCACTCATAAAATGTAAATTTCACATATTTACCGTTCAGTAGTAATAAAAGATGTTTTCTTCAACTGCTACCCAGTGTGTTTCCTCCTAAATTACTATGGCATTGACCTGTAAATCAGGCCACCCTCAAAAGAAGGACTTAAAAGCCCCACCCCCAGGTCACACTAAGCCACACCCCCTACTCACTCAGGCCACGCCCCTTCCACTCCGCATCTGACCGTGATTGAAAAAAATGAAGGTAAAAATCAACTTCTGTCAACTGCAGGGGAGGGAGGGTGACTTTCTCCCTGCAGCTCATGCTCAGACTGCACAATGCTGCTCTCTGAGAGTGAGCTGTTCAAAAGGACATCCCTGTGTCCATCCAGGCCCTGCACATGACAGAGGACAGGGAGTCTGAAAGCCAGAATGTCCAGCCTTCCCCCAAAGTGAAGCCGTGCCACCGGTCCCCATGAAGCCACACCCCTAAACATGAGGCCACGCCCCCTGTTCCATGAAAACACAGAGAAGCTGAGCGTGAGCTACTGAAAGGGTGACCATCCCTGTTTTTTTTCCAGGACCTGCGCCGGACAGTGGACAGGGAGTCTGAAAGCCAGACTGTCCAGCCTAAAACCGGACCTTTGGCCACCCTAGGGGCAGGCTGATGTTAGGGTGGCCAGATGTCCGGCTTTAGGCTGGACAGTCCGGTTTTCTTGCTCCCTGTCCTCCATCTGGCGCAGTGCCTGTATGGACGTAGGGATGTCCACCCTTTCAGTAGCTCATGCTCAGACAGCTTCTCCTCTGTGTCTTCATGGAGCCAGGGGGCATGGCCTCATGTTTAGTGGTGTGTCTTCATGGGGACCAGGGGGGCTGCTTCACGTTTGGGGGAATAACCGGTGAGGTCCGGTTTTCTGGGCTGAAGACAGTGGCCACCCTAGCTGCTGTGGAGATCACAGTTAAAGGGGAGGGTGCTGTGGATGTTTCTCTTAAGGGGCGGGCTGCTGTGGAGGTCACTGTTAAAGGGACGGGCACTGTAGAGGTCACTCTCAATATATCTTTTAACAACACACACAAGCATTAAATGAAATAGATTAAATATACCCGCGCGAAGCCGGGTCCATCAGCTAGTACTAATATATTTTGCATCTTACTATCTAAAGCTGGGCATACACATGAGATGATTCTGCAATATGAAAGCTGTCAGTTACTGAGTCAGGGACTAGCATCTGATGACAGAATAGGAATGTGTCAACAGAAAATAGCTAATTATTTAAATTAATCACAGAATCCACCATCTAAAACTTAGCCTTTATTAATATAAAGTAAAAAATAAAAATATACAACAAATAATAAATGTGCTATCCAGGCAGGTATAGAATATAGGGCGATTGAGGGAAAAATTCAGGATAGTATGGGAAAAATGAATCTTGCCCTGGTTTCTGACCCTAAATCACATAATATGCCAAAGACAGGAACACTCCAACAGCATTGGTCCCAATAATAAGACTGTCCCTGTCATCATAAGTTGAGTCCCTCTAACACAATAGTGCCAACGCGTTTCGCCATCACATAAAGGCTCATCAGGGGACTTTAAACAACTGGCACACAAGTCCCTAGTATATCCAAATCAAGTAGAAACGGCAAGTAGCCACAGATGTAGTAAAATACAAAGCAACCTGGGAGTATAGAGGAATAACCTATCCCCATATGTTGGAGATGAAATGGTATGGGCACAGGCAATTCAATAATAATTAACAAAAGCAGCGCCAGGGAATAGCAAGTAACATGATGCAAATGATATAGATACAGCTACTTCCGTAAACTTGATGACCCAGGAAGAAAAATGCGCATAGTGGCCAGTAGATGGAAAGGCTCTCACGGTGTCCCAGGTGGCAAGACAGCAGACAGGCAAAAGATAAAGTAGTGCGCCACTTATTTATACTCACTCCAAAGATCACGCTCATCCTCATGGATACAGCGTACTTCCGCTCCACGTGGCAAAGAATCACGTGACTGGAGGGACGGCGGAACAGCGCAGGCTATGGAGGGGCCGGGCAGAGAGTTGTGCGTCCTCCCCATGCCGATCACATGATAGATCACGTGATACAGCGTCATCTGGTTGCCAGGATCACAGTGGATGCTACAGAAAGTAAATAACATATACAAACGCGATCACGTGATCGGCATGGGGAGGACGCACTACTCTCTGCCCGGCCCCTCCGTAGCCTGCGCTTCTCCAGCGTCCCTCCGGTCACGTGATTCTTTGCCACGTGATGAGGAAGTACGCCGTATCCATGTGGATGAGCGTGAGCTTTGGAGTGAGTATAAATAAGTGGCGCACTACTTTATCTTTTGCCGGTCTGCTGTCTTGCCACCTGGGACACAGTGAGAGCCTTTTCATCTACTGGCTACTATGCGCATTTTTCCACCTGGGTCATCAAGTTTACGGAAGTAGCTGTATGTATATCATTTGCATCATCTTACTTGCTATTCCCTGGCACTGCTTTTGTTAATTATTATTGAATTACCTGTGCCTATATCATTTTATCTCCAACATATGGGGATAGGTTATTCCTCTATACACCCAGGTTGCTTTGTATTTTACTACATCTGTGGCTACTTGCCGTTTCTACCTGATTTGGATATACTAGGGACCTTTATGTGATGGCGAAACGCATTGGAACTATTGTGTTAGAGGGACTGAACTTATGACAGGGACAGTCTCATTATTGGGACCAAAGCTGTTTGAGTGTTGCTGTCTTTGGCATATTATGTGATTTATAGTAATCAACTTTTTGTTGTTCTCTTGATGTATAAAATTGGTGGGGCCTCTTGACTGGATTTATTATTTTCTGTTTTCTTGTTTATTTATTTTGTGATAATTTATATTAGGTGGTTAGTAACGGATATAACCTTTCCCATGCTAGGGACATCTGAGTGTGCACCAGGAGGTTCTGGACATAGGATCGCCACTATCCGTTATTAGGCAGGGCAATGATAATGGGGTCAGAAACCAGGACAAGATTCATTTTTACCATACTATCCTAAATTTTTCCCTATATCTTCTATACCTGCCTGGATAGCACATTTATTATTTACAAAGAAAAAAAGGGAATTTCAGTCAGCACATCCCAGTGCACAGGTGCACGTTGCTATGGCTAAATACACAAGGAAAGGAAAATACATACAATGCAATGGCACACTACCAACCAGATAAAGCACAAAATGCCATAGTGATACAAGGTATTCTGAAGCTAATGCTATGCTTTTTTAGTAAATTAGAGATTCTTGGCAAATATATTTTGTACAAAATTATCTGAGCCCATCCACCAAATTGTCAAGGTGATCTCTGTAGGACGGGAACCTAACACTATTTCCTACCTGTTATGTGCCAGCCTTGGCTTCCATATAATCAGGGGGTGTTGGTTCCACATGCATGCTGGATCCCCTCTGCCTTTTGCCATTTCTGGTGCTTCAAAGGCCTCCACTCATTCAGGGATGCAGGTACCAACATGCATGCCGAGTCCACTCGGCTTTATAGTTACACTAATTAAAATCAGGCTATCGGGCAGATGGGCTAGTCAGGAGTGCATGACCAAATGGAGTAGCCACACCTCCAGTACAAACTTACAAAGAAAAAAAGGGAATTTCAGTCAGCACATCCCAGTGGGCAGGTGCACGTTGCTATGGCTAAATACACAAGGAAAGGAAAATACATACAATGCAACGGCATAATTTTGTACAAAATATATTTGCCAAGAATCTCTAATTTACTAAACAAGCATAGCATTAGCTTCAGAATACCTCATATCACTATGGCATTTTGTGCTTTATCTGGTTGGCAGTGTGCCTTTGCATTGTATGTATTTTCCTTTCCTTGCATATTTATTTTTTGTTGTATATTTTTATTTTTTACTTTATATTAATAAAGGCTAAGTTTTAGATGGTGGATTCTGTGATTAGTTTGTTTCTTTACCACTATTCTGTACTGTATCTTGACTCACTGACAGGGAATCGGTCAGAACTGTGATTCTATTATTTAAATATATTTTTATGTTAAAGGGTTGTCCAAGATTTTCAAGTTCATGGCTTATCCTCAGGATAGATCATCAATATCTGATCAGTGTAAGTCCAATTCCTGGCACCCTTTGCTAATCAACTCTTCCTGAGTTAGTGACATCACATTCATTAGTATCATGGCCTAGGCTTAGCTGCAATACAAAGCTTAGCCACTATCCAATGAATGTTGATTTGCTTGGTAAACTGCGAGGAGGTGCCACAGCTTCCACAAACAATTTATTAAAGGGGTTGCCATTTATTAGAGCCTGCAACCATATTTTGGATCTTTTTTAGACATTTTCCTATTCCTATGTATGTTTTAAGAAATCCTAAAATCATGCTGTTTCACATTGACCATAGGTCTAAAATATGTCAAGGTTTTCTGTTTTTCAAGAGCAGACACATGGGCCACACAATAGATCCAACAGACTGGAGGATAGATAGATATATACTGTATGTTATTGTAATCCTGCCTATGATGATAATGAGATGACAAAATTCATTATAGTGGAGGCCCGGGGCCACCGCTGCTCCACTCACCCATCCCTGTCCTCCGCCTCCCAGTGGCACAGAACTGCCTCCAACTCTTCCCTTCTTCTCAATGGGCCTGGACGCAAGGGTAGCTCTGTTCCTCTATGCAGGCCTGTCAGTGTCCTGCACCAGTGTCTGTCACCCTATGAGTCAGTTGTTAACAACACAAAGACTATTCCAGAAAGTAGTGTCCTGGTGGTTCTCCAGTAGTGAGGTCCAGATCCCTTTACAGGGGTTAAAGAGTTAATGCTAGGAGACTGCCAGGATGACACCTTTAGGATTATCCCTAAGTCAAAGGATGGGAGAGAGGATCATATTAAGATATACAGTATTCCTATGTTATAATCTTGTCTGAGGGATCCTAAATGTTTAATTTACTAATGAAGCTTGCTAGACACATTTAGTTATTATTTGCTTAATAGTAGCTATGCACACTGTGCAATTACTGCTTTTATACCAATTTACTAATATGCAAAATGCAGTCCTAGCCTGATAATACACAACAGAGCTGTTAGCCTAGAGTAACATCACCACGGTGCACCATAAACATGCAAACTGGGTTAGGTCAAGCATAAATATATGATTGAATGGTAAAAGTTCAATAATGTTTCTATCCCATTGGAACAAAGGATGTGGCAAGTTGAAATGTAGGAATTAGGGACTGATTTTTAATGAACAGTTTGGTGTGTGTCTAAAAAAGGTTTCCATTTTCCAAATTATATACTTTTTGAAGAAATATAGTATAAAATTATCATGAATGAAAATAAATGGATGGAATACCTTCAATACATTGATACTCATTCTTCACTGGCTCCATATGTGTCTTCTTTGTCATGGTATATTCACATACAACAAATTTGTTGCTGAAATGTCTGAAATTGTAAATCAGTTCCATTCATTTAAATGGGTTGTTTTAGCAGAATGTGCATGGATTTACGAAAGCCCAATTCAAATTACTAAGTTTCAGAGATTTGTTTAACAAATCTGCCTTGTCTGAACATACCCTTAGGCTGTACTAGTGTTTTTATAGCTCTACAGTTTACAGACTACTGGCTTTAGATTAACCTGAACAATTAGTCATTAATGAAAATGCATGACTAAGGCTACTTTCACACTGGCGGCAGGCCTGATCCGGCAGGTGAAGGGTGCTGCCGGATCAGGCCTGCTGCAGTGACATGTGTGGAGCCGGAACCGCGCTCCGGCCCCACACATGTCACACAGTACATACATACACATAAACATAAACATACACACACATATAGACAAACAAACACACATACATACTTACATGCTCCCCAGCAGGTCTTCGGAGCGTCAGAGGGACAGGACGGCTCACACAGGTCACGATTCCCCCACAGCGCCCATCTGATGACGATTCCACCAGGCGCCCAGCAGAGGGCGCTGTGGGGAATCGTGACCTGTGTGAGCCGTCCTGTCCCTCTGACGCTCCGAAGACCTGCCGGGGAGCATGTAAGTATGTATGTGTGTTTGTTTGTCTATATGTGTGTGTATGTTTATGTTTATGTGTATGTCTGTGTCTGTATGTGTCTATGTGTAGCCGGATCCGTAATGGACTCCATTGAAAGTCAATGGAGGGCGGATCCGGTTACCATTATGGTCACACCAGACGGATCCACCCCCATTGACTTGCATTGGGGGTCATTCCGGATCCGTCTTGGTGCGGATGCCTGGACCGGAGAGCAAACCGCAGCATGCTGCGGTTTGTTCTCCGGTCTGAAGACGGAACGGAATGCTTTCAGGAGCATTCCGTTGTCTTCAGTTCAGTTTTGTCCCCATTGACAATGAATGGGGACAAAACTGAAGCGTTTTATTCCGGTATTGAGCCCCTATGACGGAACTCAATACCGGAATTTTAAAACGCTAGTGTGAAAGTAGCCTAAGTGATTATTATTGTTGTACTTTTACTTATGGCTTTCAGAATGGCTTTTTCATTGTTACTTGTACTACTTCATTAGGAAGGACCCTATTTAATAAATCTGCACATTACTCACTTGTAAAAGGTGAGACTTCTAATTTTGCTGAAGAAAGTTGCAGATTTTGAGCAATACAATTGATTCTAGCATAAAATGTTGGTGTTAGGAAATGTGTCATGGAGAATAGTAGCAAATATGTCAGATGTTTCATTGAATATTCCTGTGCTGGCACAAATGAAATAGACTTAATTCACAAAATGTGACAAAGTGCAAGGTTCCCAGCTGTGCCTCAGAGTCTTCCTGGAATTATATTTTCACATTATGCCAATGCACAGCTAGAGACGATCAGGTTTTTCCATACACAATATGTACACAGGGTTTTCAAACTGTAAAATAAGCAAACATCAATATAAATTACCTAAAACAAAAAGGCTTCAAATGAAAGTAATAAAAATAATGCAAACATGGGAAGACGCTGAGTAATTGACAGATGTGCAGTTTACAAAATAAAGGGTTTAAGGAACATAAATGTGCACTGAACATTGGACTGTCTAACCAGATGCTCATTAACTGCATCACTACAATCACAGACTTTATTACCACAGATTAATAACTGGAATATGCAATAGTAAAATGTACAATTAATTAATCCTCTAATCTCCAGCTAATCATCTACATACTGCTCACATAGTGACAGTAATTGGTGTATGAACTCAACGTAGCCTTTTTAACCTCCAATCTCTATTGTGTAAGCAATTTTGTATCATGTCATACACAGAAACCTTTTTAAAGGGACATCTACCCAGCAATTATCTGCACAGAAATATACTGTAAGACAACAATGCAGCACAATAAAAGGGATATTCGTACCCATTATAAGGACTGGTTCTCATAAGCATTAGGAATTTCATTATAGTGTTCCATATAACAAAGTTATTACAGAATAATGGAATTTTAGGAAGGAATACAAAACTGAACCCTTTGTGAGGCATTTTGTTCTGCTCTGTCCTAATATATTTGCATGGGCACATATAACGGTTCAGTTTTTTTCCATTATGCATGTCGGCAAAAAAAAAGTCCTGTCGACAGGACTTTTTTCCGTCATGCATATAAAATATGCAAAGTACAAAAAAATCCCTAAACCTGACTGTGTGGCTTAAGCTAGATTGAATGTTGCCTGTATTGATGAAAAAATTGGTAGTTTATAATTTCAGGAGTATGTATTTCTGGATTTTCTATAGACGCTATACATTTTTCAAGGAAAATTATATTTTAACCTCTTCACAACTTCCACCGTAGATGTCAGGTCTTTGAAGATGGTGCTCGCTCTGGAGCAGAGCGCGTGCCATAGCTATTGGGTGCTTGTTGTTTAATACAGCAGACACCTGAGGCTAATGTCTGTGACCAGCAGTAATGCTGATTAGACATTTCACCTTTCAGATGCCATGGTCAAATGTGACCATGGAATCTGAGAAAACAAAAACCCAGAAGCGTGCTTCCTAGGCTGGTATGCCTCCCCCCAACAGAGATTCTCCCATATGGTGAATGGTTTAATGGGAAAAAAATTGTCATCACTTTACCTCCCCAAAAAATTGGACAAAAAGTGGTCAAAAGTCTTAAATATGCTAAAATGGCATTAACAAAAACTATAGATTGTCCCGCAAAAAATGAGCCCTTACACTTCTCCATAGACATAACTATAAAAAGTTACAGTTGTCAGAATATGCATTTTCAGTATTAAAACACAAGAAAAACTATATATATGTGGTATCGCCAGAATCAAACTGACCTGCAAAATAAAAAGCACAAGTCAGTTTTACCGTATATTGAACTCCATAAAAGCAAAACTCATAAAACTATGGGAGTGTTTTTTTTCCTCCCCATTCGTAAAATTCCTCCCCATTCGTAATATTTTTCCCACTTCCCACTACATTGTATGTCATATTAAATAATGGCATTAGAAAGTACAGCTTGTCCTGAAAAAGATATGCCCTCATACAGCTATGTGAACAGAAAAATAAAAGAGTTATGGTTCCGGAAAGGCAGGTAACGAAAAATGAAAAAAGGAAAATTGCTGCATCAGGAAGGGGTTAATGTATGCTGTCATTCATTTGCACCCATGTCTGTAGTGCTCTCATATGAAGGTTATATTCCAGATTGGATTAATGTAGAGCCTGATCATAGCTCATTTTATTTTTGCAAGTCTAGTAAAATTCAGTATTCTGCTGTCAGTATGGTGATCCTCCCACCACATAGAATTTATTACACCTGCTTTTACAAAGATTATTATATCTGAGAGAGGCTACGTGTAGCTCTAACATCAAATATCGACGAAATATTCTGCCCATCAGATCCTGACAGAGTGTATAGAATGCAGCAATGCAACACGGTAGTGGATCCAGGGATAATTGCCGCTTTTCTACATCAGTCTTGTGTTTAACATGCTGTTTCTAGTTTTATTTCTTGATAAAGGTTTCATGACATGCACCTATCTGTTTCTGCAGAGAAACACTTTCAACTGAATAGCATTTTATTCCAGTGAGACTTTTACAAAACAATGTTTTACAGCCCCAGTGACTCTGGATATATTCTGATAGCCCTATGGATTACAGAGCATTTTTAACTCAAAAACCTGTACTTGCACACAAAACACGTCTTCGTTTTCAATGGACTTCCTTTTTCTTATTTCTTATATGTCTGAAAATATTTTATTTCCTTGTGAAAGAGAATTTTAATATTTATTATTTACAAAACTATGTAAATATGACTAAATTAATAATTTAGAAAATATTCACCAATTGTATAAAATATTTAACAAGGTTAGCATGCTCCTTATCAAAGGGTAAACTTAATGAAAAAAATAAGTAGATCAGGCACCTGCCTAGGAAATTTGGACCTTGTAGCAAACTTGCATGCATCCCCCTCCTTTGAGCATAAACATAATAGGGGAGAGTTATCAAAACTGGGGCCCATGGCAACCAATCCGATTGATCCTTTGATTTTCCAAAGGAGCTCTGAAAAATGAAAGGTAGAATCTGAACCCATTGCAATAATTAATGTTTGTGTCAGTTTTAATATTTAAGAAATAAAAAGCTATAATTAAAAAAATGACTTTTAAAAAATAATTTGCAGTTTTCCCCCAAATTAAACCTAAAAAGGAAAACTCTAAAGAAACAAGCTAATAAAAAGCCCTATGTGTCAAGTAAAAAACATCGGAAAAATGATTTGGTAGTCAAATAAAAAAGTTAGGGTCACTAAACCACCATGGGCACAAAATCACGAAAAATTGTGTGGACATTCAGGCCTTTTTTTAGGCTCAGTCATGAAAGGGTTAACATATATGTACATAAAACAGAGACCATAACCATGATGTGAATGGAGCCTTTAAGTGCCTGTCCAATCCTACATAAATAAACCATAATACTTTACATAGAAATATGTATTATAACTACGTTTTAGACACCGGTCTTAATAACCCAAATAGCTGGTGGTGGGTCCACTGGAGTTATAAAGTGGCATAACTCGTGCCTCTTTATAACACTGGCTTTCCATTGTCCAATAAATTCTGTTCAAAATACTAACAGCAACATATAATGCATCCACAGCAGTCTGTCACTAAGTTCATGCTCTTTGGACTTCTCTTATTTTATATTATTTATGTATACCCCTTTTTACATATACAGCACCATTGAATAATGACACTTTGAAATAATAATAATAATAATAATAACTTATCAGATTGGCAGGAGTTGAACACTTAGCACTCTTGTTGGTCAGCTGTTTGCAGGTGGTGCTTAACTGGACCCACGCACCCGAACACCACAGCTGTGTACTCTGTGTAGCGGGTACTGCAGCGTGTCTGGGTACTGCAGGGATGCTCCTATTCACTTTAACTGAAATCTCCACCCCTCACAGTTTTTCTTATATTTCCAGCAGTTTTACCAACTAATTACCAGAAAAAATGCTGAGTAATGTAAATAGCTCAAAGTTTGTAGTCCATTTGAAAACATAATGAAATGTGTTTAGCTTTTAACGTTATAATTAGAGATGAGCGAGCATACTCGTCCGAGCTTGGTGCACGTTCGAGTATTACGGTACTCGTAAGTGCTCGCTGCTCGGACGAGTATCTCGCCATGCTCGAGGAAATGGCAACTTCCGCATTGTGCATTTTTGGCGCCTATAAACTCAGCCAATCACAAGTCAGGAGACTCTGCGGTACACCCAGCATCACGTGGGGCCCTTACATGTCGATAGCAGGGGTTGGCTGGCCTGATCAGGTGACCCTGGAATATACTAGTGACTGGCCGCGGTGCTCGGCTCAGATGCTGTCTGGATGTCGTTAGGGATAGAGCTGCTGCATTTCAGGGAGAGTGTTAGGGCCTGCATTTAGTTCTCTGTTAGGCAGGAATCACCCACAAATAACCCAACAGCCCTTCTAAGGGCTGCAAGAAATTTTTTTTTTTGCCTCCTAGCTTGGCTGGTGGCTGGCACTAGTAGTGCAGCTATCGCCATATATGAACCCTTTTTTTTTAATTGTTATATCTCAGTGATACAAATCCATTTCACACAGTAGTGTGGAACCATTCTGTGTGTCACAGTTCAGTACACTCACTACAATTCGTATTTTCTGTGCAGGTGACACTTTCTGTACGTCACTTAATACAACCAGGTCTTTTGCTCTCACGTATATAGCTTGATCCCAAAAATCTCTGTGCGACATTTGTCTGGGTCGCAGTCAAAATAGCCAACGTCAGCAGGGTGTCATTTAGCTCTACGATAGTTTCTGCATGTCACGTTCCAAAAAAAACAAAACTAAAAAATATATATATAAAAAGAATAGTTTTTTTGTTGTTTTAGCTCAGTGATACAAATCCATTTCACACAGCTGCGTGGAACCATTCTGTGTGTCACAATTCAGTACACTCACTACAATCCGTATTTTCTGTCCAGGTGACACTTTCTGTAAGTCACTTAATACAACCAGGTCTTTTGCTCTCACGTATATAGCTTGATCCCAAAAATCTCTGTTCAACATTTGTCTGGTTCGCAGTCAAAATAGCCACTGTCAGCAGGGTGTCAGTTAGCTCTACGATAGTTTCTGCATGTCACGTTCCCAAAAAAAAAAAACTAAAAATATATATATAAAAAAAATCGTTTTTTTGTTGTTTTAGCTCAGTGATACAAATCCATTTCACACAGCTGCGTGGAACCATTCTGTGTGTCACAGTTCAGTACACTCACTACAATCCGTATTTTCTGTCCAGGTGACACTTTCTGTACGTCACTTAATACAACCAGGTCTTTTGCTCTCACGTATATAGCTTGATCCCAAAAATCTCTGTGCGACATTAGTCTGGGTCGCAGTCAAAATAGCCACCGTCAGCAGGGTGTCAGTTAGTTCTACGATAGTTTTTGCACGTCAAGTTCCCAAAAAAACAAAACTAAAAAAAAAAAATATAAAAAAATAGTTTTTTGGTTGTTTTAGCTCAGTGATACAAATCCATTTCACACAGCTGCGTGGAAGCATTCTGTGTGTCACAGTTCAGTACACTCACTACAATCCGTATTTTCTGTCCAGGTGACACTTTCTGTACGTCACTTACTACAACCAGGTCTTTTGCTCTCACGTATATAGCTTGATCCCAAAAATCTCTGCGTGACATTTGTCTGGGTCGCAGTCAAAATAGCCAATGTCAGCAGGGTGTCAGTAAGCTCTACGATAGTTTCTGCACGTCACGTTCCCAAAAAAACAAAACTAAAAAAAAAAAATAAAAAAAAATATTTTTTTGTTGTTTTAGCTCAGTGATACAAATCCATTTCACATAGCTGCGAGGAACCATTCTGTGTGTCACAGTTCAGTACACTCACTACAATCCGTATTTTCTGTCCAGGTGACACTTTCTGTACGTCACTTAATACAACCAGGTCTTTTGCTCTCACGTGTATAGCTTGATTCCAAAAATCTCTGTCTGACATTTGTCTGGGTCGCAGTCAAAATAGCCAACGTCAGCAGGGTGTCAGTTAGCTCTACGATAGTTTCTGCACGTCACGTTCCCAAAAAAAAATAAAAAAAAAATAGTTTTTTGGTTGTTTTAGCTCAGTGATACAAATCCATTTCACACAGCTGCGTGGAACCATTCTGTGTGTCACAGTTGAGTACACTCACTACAATCCATATTTTCTGTCCAGGTGACACTTTCTGTACGTCACTTAATACAACCAAGTCTTTTGCTCTCACGTATATAGCTTGATCCCAAAAATCTCTGCGCGACATTTGTCTGGGTCGCAGTCAAAATAGCCACCGTCAGCAGGGTGTCAGTTAGCTCTACGATAGTTTCTGCACGTCACGTTCCAAAAAAAAACTAAACTAAAAAAAAACATATATAAAAAATATAGTTTTTTTGTTGTTTTAGCTCAGTGATACAAATCCATTTCACACAGCTGCGTGGAACCATTCTGTGTGTCACAGTCCAGTACACTCACTACAATCCATATTTTCTGTACTGGTGACACTTTCTGTACGTCACTTAATACAACCAGGTCTTTTGCTCTAACGTATATAGCTTGATCCCAAAAATCTCTGTGTGACATTTGTCTGGGTCGCAGTCAAAATAGCCACCGTCAGCAGGGTGTCAGTTTGCTCTACGATAGTTTCTGCACGTCACGTTCCCAAAAAATCAAAACTAAAAAAAAAAAAATATATAAAACCAATAGTTTTTTGGTTGTTTTAGCTCAGTGATACAAATCCATTTCACACAGCTGCGTGGAACCATTCTGTGTGTCACAGTTCAGTACACTCACTACAATCCGTATTTTCTGTCCAGGTGACACTTTCTGTACGTCACTTAATACAACCAGGTCTTTTGCTCTCACATATATAGCTTGATCCCAAAAATCTCTGTGCGACATTTGTCTGGGTTGCAGTCAAAATAGCCACCGTCAGCAGGGTGTCAGTAAGCTCTACGATAGTTTCTGCACGTCACATTCCCAAAAAAACAAAACTAAAAAAAAAAAATAAAAAAAATATTTTTTTGTTGTTTTAGCTCAGTGATACAAATCCATTTCACATAGCTGCGAGGAACCATTCTGTGTGTCACAGTTCAGTACACTCACTACAATCCGTATTTTCTGTCCAGGTGACACTTTCTGTACGTCACTTAATACAACCAGGTCTTTTGCTCTCACGTGTATAGCTTGATTCCAAAAATCTCTGTCTGACATTTGTCTGGGTCGCAGTCAAAATAGCCAACGTCAGCAGGGTGTCAGTTAGCTCTACGATAGTTTCTGCACGTCACGTTCCCAAAAAAAAATTTTAAAAAATAGTTTTTTGGTTGTTTTAGCTCAGTGATACAAATCCATTTCACACAGCTGCGTGGAACCATTCTGTGTGTCACAGTTCAGTACACTCACTACAATCCATATTTTCTGTCCAGGTGACACTTTCTGTACGTCACTTAATACAACCAAGTCTTTTGCTCTCACGTATATAGCTTGATCCCAAAAATCTCTGCGCGACATTTGTCTGGGTCGCAGTCAAAATAGCCACCGTCAGCAGGGTGTCAGTTAGCTCTACGATAGTTTCTGCACGTCACGTTCCCAAAAAAACAAAACTAAAAAAAAAAAATATATAAAACCAATAGTTTTTTTGTTGTTTTAGCTCAGTGATACAAAGCCATTTCACACAGCTGCGTGGAACCATTCTGTGTGTTACAGTTCAGTACACTCACTACAATCTGTATTTTCTGTCCAGGTGACAATTTCTGTACGTCACTTAATTCAACCAGACTGAACAAGTTTGTGGGTTTCTGTACAGCAGGCCCATTTATTTTTTATTTTTTATATAATACACTTATATACAGAAAATGTTGAACCCCAGGGCTAAGGGTCGAGGAAGAGGGCGTGGGCGTGGGCATTCAATTACTGCAGGGGGCAGAGGCCGTGGTCCTGGGCAGGGTGAGACAGTACCTGCTGATGAGGGAGCAGGGGAACGCCGCAGAGCTACACTCCCTAGCTTCATGTCTCAACTTACAGGGACACGTGGTAGAGGACTGTTGAAACCACAACAGTGCGAACAGCTGATGTCGTGGATTGCGGACAATGCTTCAAGTAATTTGTCCACCAGTCAGTCTTCCACGCAGTCCACCCACGTTACCCAAGGGAGCACTCCTCTGGCTCCTCCACCTCAACCTCCTTCCCCCAGTCTGCCCCCTCCCAGGAAAATTTGGAATGCGATCCGGCATACTCTGAGGAACTGTTTTCTGGACCCTTCCCAGAGTCACAAACCACTTCTCAGGTTGCTGCTGACCTCGTTCCCGATGCCCAAGTTTTCCAACTGTCGCAGTCTGTGGGTGATGATGATGACAATGTTGAGTTAGTGGAAGAAGTTTGTAAAGAGGTGTCAGACGATGAGGAGACACGGTTGTCAGACAGTGGTGAAGTTGTTGTCAGGGCAGGAAGTCCGAGGGGGGAGCAGATTGAGGAATCGGAGGATGATGAGGTGGCTGACCCAAGCTGGGTTGATAAGCCGAGTGAAGACAGTGCTTCTGAGGTGGAGGCGAGTGCTGCACCAGAACAGGTTGGAAGAGGCAGTGGTGTGGCCAGAGGGAGAAGCAGGGCCAGAGCTGGTGCATCAGCAGCAACTGTTTCATGTAGTGAAGCTCCCATGGCGAGGCCTAGATGTTCGCAAGTCTGGAGGTTCTTTAAAGAAAGTGAGGATGACCGACGGACTGTGGTGTGCAACCTGTGCCACACCAGGATCAGCAGGGGTGCCACCACTACTAGCCTAACCACCACCAGCATGCGCAGGCATATGAGTGCTAAACACCCCACTCAATGGAACCAAGGCCGTTCACCAGCTCCTACGGGTCACACCACTGCTCCTTCCCCCGCGTCACTCGCTGCCTCTGCTAGTCAACCCCCTGCCCAGGACCCCGGCACGAGCTCCTCCCGCCGAAAAAACCACACCTTCGCCTCCACGATCCTCCACAGTGTCCACCAATGTGTCCCAGCGCAGCGTTCAGCTGTCTTTACAGCAGACGCTGGAGCGCAAGAGGAAATACAGTTCCACCCACCCACATGCCCAAGCCCTCAACGTCCACATCTCCAAATTGCTGAGCCTGGAGATGCTGCCCTATAGGCTGGTAGAGACCGAGGCCTTTCGCAATCTCATGGCGGCGGCTGCCCCTCGGTATTCGGTCCCCAGCCGCCACTATTTTTCCCGATGTGCCGTCCCAGCCCTACACCAGCACGTGTCAGAGAACATCATCTGTGCCCTGACCAACGCTGTTTTTGAGAAGGTCCACCTAACCACGGACACGTGGACAAGTGCTGCCGGGCAGGGACACTATATCTCACTGACGGCACATTGGGTTAACTTGGTGGAGGCTGGGACCGAGACTGACCCTGGGGCCGCTCATGTACTGCCCACACCGAGGATTGCGGGGCCTACCTCGGTCACGGTCTCTCAGACATACTATGCCTCCTCCTCTGACCCCTCCTCCTCCTCCACCTCCTCCTCCGAATTACCATCCGAGGGCACTGCGCCTTCAGTCGGTAGCTCTAGGCACCGTGACAACGGGCGTAACCTGGTGGCGACTCTGCAACTCGGAAGACTGACACATGTGCCATGCCTAGCCCACGTGTTCAATCTAATAGTTCAGCGGTTCCTCAAGACATACCCCAATCTGTCTGATTTGCTCACCAAGGTGCGCCTCATCTGTGCGCATTTCCGCAAGTCGACCACAGATGCTGCCACTCTCAGGGCAGCGCAGCGCCACCTACAACTGCCCGCTCACCGACTGTTGTGTGACGTGCCCACGAGATGGAATTCGACGTTAAACATGTTATCCAGAGTTTACCAGCAGCGCAGAGCGATTGTAGACTGCCAGATGTCAACTTCCACCAGAACTGGTAGTCAGTCAGATTCCTCAAGTCTACAATGAGGAGTGGATGTGGATGTCTGATATCTGCCTGGTGTTGAGCAACTTTGAGGAGTCAACACAGATGGTCAGCGGCAATGCCGCCATTATTAGCCTCACCATCCCGCTGCTTTGCCTGTTGAAAAACTCACTGCTCAGCATCAAGTCGGATGCTTTGCGCTTGTCACAAGAGACAGTGGAGGAAGATACGTCGCTTGATAGCCAGAGCACCCTCCGGTCTGTTTCTCAGCGCGTATCGGAGGAGGGGGATGAGGATGAGGAGGAAGAGGAGGAGAATGTCGGCGAGACAGTAGAGGGTACCAGTGCTCAGTCCTTAACTCTTGAGCGTGTATGGGCTGAAGAGGAGGACTTGGAGGAGGAGGAGAAGGAGGAAATGGAGAGTCAGGCCAGTGAGGAGAGGGAATTCTTGCGTGTTGGGACTCTGGCGCACATGGCAGACTTCATGTTAGGCTGCCTATCCCGTGACCCTCACGTTAGAAGCATTTTTTCAAACACCGATTACTGGGTGTTCACTCTCCTGGACCCACGGTACAAGCAGAACCTTTCCACTCTCATCCCTGCAGAGGAAAGGAGTATGAGAGTGAATAGATATCAACAGGCCCTGGTGCACAAGCTGAAACAATCCTTCCCATCTGACGCCGCTAGTGGCAGAGGGCATAGTTCTGTGGGCCAAGTAGCGGGGGAGAGGAGCTGAGCAGGCAGCTTGTCCAGCACTGGCAGGGGAACGCTCTCCAAGGCCTTTGCCAATTTTATGTCACCCCAGCAAGACACTGTCACCTGTCTCCAGTCTAGGCAGAGTAGGGGGGAGCTGTACAGAAAGATGGTGAGGGAGTACCTAGCTGACCATACCAACGTCCGTAGCGATCATTCTGCTCCATACAACTACTGGGTTTCAAAGCTGGACACGTGGCCTGAACTGGCGCTGTACACCTTGGAGGTGCTGGCCTGCCCTGCCGCTAGCGTGCTGTCAGAGCAGGTATTCAGTGCAGCTGGTGGCGTCATCACCGATAAGCGTACACGCTTGTCAACTGACAGCGCTGACAGGCTGACGCTTATTAAAATGAACAAAGCCTGAATTTCACCGGAATTCAAATCTCCTCCGGGGGAAAGCAGCTAAAGATTAACATTACTTATGTATCCGATTCCTCTTCTCTACTCCTCCTACTCCTCCTTCTCCTCCATGTCGTCTTTGCCTAACGCTGACCAAAAAAAAGCCATTTTTTAGAGGTCCAACTGGCACTCTTTTACCACAATTTTTCAGGAGGGCCCCCTACAGGCCCTCTCTTCAAACAATTTTTCCAGAGGTCCACCTACAGGCCCTCTCTCCAAACAATTTTTCTGGAGGTCCACCTACAGGCCCTCTCTCCAAACAATTTTTACGGAGGTCCACCTACAGGCCCTCTCTCCAAACAATTTTTCCTGAAGTCCACCTACAGGCCCTCTATTCAAACAATTTTTCCAGAAGTCCACCTACAGGCCCTCTCGCCAAACAATTTACGTCTTTTTCCTATCTTTCTCTCTCTCCAAACTATTTTTCCGGATAGCTGCCATATACGGTAATAAACTGAGAAGAATACAGAGAACACATGCCACACTTGATCAAGCTCATAATTTACGACTGTACCAGTTGATGCTAAATTTTTATGTTGGGGTCCTGCGTCGTCATTCACTGAATTTCACTGATCTCCTCAACGTCTCCTCAAAGAACCAAAAGACCATTGTGGAGAGAGCGGCACAGCTCGCCATCAAAGTGACGAACCCCAACGCCAGACTGCGCAGCGAAGAGAACAAATAAATATCTCTGTGGTTATTTGTGCTAAATAAAAGTTAAATAAACACAAAAATAAAAAAAATTGATCTGTTCCTGTGCCTGATCCACCCAAGTTGAATCTGTCCCATCATGAGAAAGTCCCCCCAAGGAGTCCCCACTGTAACTTGCTTCCCATACAACTACCTCACTTCCTGACACCTGTGTCTCGCCATTGTCCACCACCTCCTCAGACAACACTGGTAAATCCCCACTGTCAGCACACGGAGACTGCAAAAGGTCTTGCAAATTGGGGCAGAGAATGTTCTGGGGTAGCACATCAGAGAAGGGGTGACTATGGGGTTCCAGGGAGTACATGACCACATGCAATCTCCATCCAAAAAGTCTTACTGAGGCTCACCACCACACTTTACACTGCAATCTTATTACTGAGGCTCACCACCATGCTTTACACTGCAATCTTATTGAAAGACAGACAATCAGGGTTCACCGCCAGGTTGTCAGGCAGCATTTTTAAGTGGGTCACCATTACCGTGTCCCTGAAAATTGCCTTGGGGTCATCGCCAGACTATTTTTATGAAAGGCCATGGGGTTCTATACACACAGTGCTGACGGAAGCCCATCAGCCTTTCTAAACACAATTGAATCTGTCCCATCATGAGAAAGTCCCCCCAAGGAGTCCCCACTGTAACTTGCTTCACTTTCAACTACCTCACCCCCCGACACCTGTGTCTCGCCATTGTCCACCACCTCCTCAGACAACACTGGTAAATCCCCACTGTCAGCACACTGAGACTGCAAAAGGTCTTGCGAATTGGGGCAGAGAATGTTCTGGGGTAGCACATCAGAGAAGGGGTGACTATGGGGTTCCAGGGAGTACGTGACCACATGCAATCTCCATCTAAAAAGTCATACTGAGGCTCACCACCATGTTTTACACTGCAATCTTATTACTGAGGCTCACCACAATGCTTTACACTGCAATCTTATTGAAAGACAGACAACCAGGGGTTCACCGCCAGGTTGTCAGGCAGCATTTTTAAGTGGGTCACCATTACCGTGTCCCAGAAAATTGCCTTGGGGTCATCGCCAGACTATTTTTATGAAAGGTCATGGGGTTCTATACACACAGTGCTGACGGAAGCCCATCAGCCTTTCTAAACACAATTGAATCTGTCCCATCATGAGAAAGTCCCCCCAAGGAGTCCCCACTGTAACTTGCTTCCCATACAACTACCTCACCCCCCAACACCTGTGTCTCGCCATTGTCCACCACCTCCTCAGACAACACTGGTAAATCCCCACTGTCAGCACACTGAGACTGCAAAAGGTCTTGCGAATTGGGGCAGAGAATGTTCTGGGGTAGCACATCAGAGAAGGGGTGACTATGGGGTTCCAGGGAGTACGTGACCACATGCAATCTCCATCTAAAAAGTCATACTGAGGCTCACCACCATGCTTTACACTGCAATCTTATTACTGAGGCTCACCACCATGCTTTACACTGCAATCTTATTGAAAGACAGACAATCAGGGGTTCACCGCCAGGTTGTCAGGCAGCATTTTTAAGTGGGTCACCATTACCGTGTCCCTGAAAATTGTCGGTGATGGACCTTCGTTGCACCTAGTTGGGTGCTTCCCTAACATGTGATGGGCATGTGCCTCGCCTTTCTTGGTCTGGGTGAGCACAATTTCCATGAGGGTAACCACCAGGCTGTTGCCTGAGAATTTGGGGTAATGGTGCGATTAGGCAGCCTCAGAGGCATCCATGCATGCTGCCCCTGCTGTTTCCTGTCCATTTCTGTGGTGTTTCCATCATTTTCTGAGGTTTACAGGTTTTCACCCAGCAAAAAATGCTCGAGTCTACCATTGACTTCAATGGGGTTCGTTATTCGAAACGAGCACCCGAGCATCGGGAAAAGTTCGACTCGAATAACGAGCACCCGAGCATTTTAGTGCTCGCTCATCTCTAGTTATAATTTTTACTATACTATTGGGTTGTCTGACCCTCCCCTAAAAAAATGAGTGAAAACCAGGAAACCCCATACAATTAAAAAAAATCCCCTAATAAAATGCCCTCCAGTTTGGTACAGAGCCTCCTCATCCCTCCATCTTCTGGTCTCCAGGCAGACTGGAGTGGGACTATCATGAAGTGTTCGCAAGTGGTAAGTCCAAATTAGCGATGCTGACACCACAAATGAACATAACCCAAATATTACACTAAGTCTTAGCTTTCTATTCTATTTGCATAGATTACTTTACTTTCTTTTATCTGTCCTTTAGTACACAAAGAATGAAGAGCTGGATGAGCATTTTTTGGACTGCACCGTGGGAGATCTGCTTCGATTTGATGACTACAATATGGATGGCTATCTAACTCTTCCAGAGCTCTACACTGCATTCCGTAAGTCCTTTGAATAACAATGAATCACTTATGTAAATGTAGATGCTAATTTGTTAAATATTTTTAACTTATTTGCAAATTCTGTGTGTATGTCAGGCAATATACATTGGTCAAATGTTCTTTAGATTTTTAACCAGAATAGTTAGTGGGTAGATCCCAGTAGATCCCAGTGAATATGATCCATATCTCAACTGCCGTGCTTCCTGGATGCAGTATTGCGGCAAGCACTTTACATTGGCTGATCAGTGTAAAATCATACATGCACACAATAATTTTGTGTACCTCAAGAAAATGTCCTCAATAAATCTGAATACATAGAGGCAGACAACAGAAATAGAGCACTTTTTATTTTGTAAAAATAGGGTTTTGGTATATCCAGTGGCTGTTCTATAAAAAAGCTTAATGGGTTGGTTGCATTATTGCTATCTACAACCAGAGGAAAAAAGTTCACAGCTCTGTTTGCTGAGAAGCAATGTTTAGTCTTCCAGCTGAGGATGTCACAGTTATGTCTAACCACCTACAGCAGCTGTTAATGATAATCATGAACATGTTAACTCATTATGGCTTGGCACTAACATAATGAATAAAAATCATGCCCTGGATAGACTGGCTGGACATGTTCTTGACAATTTGCAAGTATAGCTGATGTTTAGTGGGCAGTTAATATTGCTTTTTTTGCACATGTAATACCTTTGGGTACTTTTGTACAGTGTATTTGCAATTTTGGTGCAGTTTTTCTGATGCAGTCAATGAAGTAAGGAGTGGATATTAAAGGGTGAAGAATTGTATAGGAAAGATTCCACTTCTCTCTTTGCTTAATCCACTCCAATTTTTTTGCTTTAAAAATATTTAAAAACAGCTTCCAAAAACCTACGTACATCAAAATGACGCGTGAAAAAACCTTGAGGTCACATATCCATATTGTGGCTGCCACATGTGGCTGAAACCAAGTCCACATTTGATTCAGGGAAATTAACAGGTCAGAAATGCATTTTCCCCCAAGTGGCATTGTGATTTTATTTTGCCTTCCTGAATTGACTATTTCACTTTAAGATTTTTATTGACATACTGCCTATTGCAACAAAAGATAATGAATGTGGTGTGCACAAGTCCAACAGGTTTGGATTTCTAACAACATTTTAAAATGTTAGTCACTGTCACGGAAACCTGTGTGTCACAGTGCGACCACATTCACTATTTAAGTTGTGATGTAAAATCGAGATCTAAGTTGCCATGTAACCCTAGCCTAAATGGCATTAAACTTGATAGGCATGTGTCCTTTTCAGTTTAAGTAACTATGTGACTATGGAATAGTAGAGTTTTTATGTTATATAGTTGACATTACACCACAGCTTTATCTGGTTTATCAGAATTTAAACCCCAGACGTGGGAATGCTACAAATTATTTATAGTTGTATGATGCAATTTTACTAGTTGTTTGTTGGCTGTAGTTACCAGAAAGGAAGGTTGGCTAAGATTGGTGGGAATCACGTTAACCACCCTATTCCTCCCCTCTTTGTAAAAGTGGGCTGGTCCTACTTCCTACCAAGAGAAGGAGTTCCTGTCTAGAGACAGAGAGGAGAGGATATAACCTTTAGTGTCCCTGCTGCTGATACAGATTCTCCAGAGATAAATACTTTGATTGTCCTTAAGTAAAACTTTGAGAGTCCACACAACAGAGTCTCCTGACACACCTGTATCTAAAGACACTACTGTGAAATAAGGGGATATAGCCAAGCCACCCATCAATAAATAACCCCTAGGCCACCTATCACTTATCTCCTATCTTGTACCCTGCCTCCTCAGAGGTTGGCTGCTTAAGCACTGAAAGGTATACTATTTTGGTGCTATAACATTAACACCTTAACACACTGAGACATACATATTGTATAAGGTTCAACAGGTAGGTTTGGTCATGCAACTCTGCATACATGTATGTTCCAGTGATGGCACAGGTTTAAGAAAAGAGCCTGAGCCATTAGTAGCAGCTGACAGCTGTTACATATAGCTGACACCTATAATAGCCAGGGTTGGATATAACCCCAATCTCATCACTTTTAACCTCTAGATGCTGCATCCAATTGTGATCATGGAATCTAAATTATTTGTCCCTGAGAGCAACACTCCAGTCAACTCTTTGCAGTGCAATCATGGGATGCCAATATGTTCTCATGGCAACCAGAGGCCATATGAAGGCTGTTGGTTCTGCCATGTCTGTACTCCTATTAGGTCCTGTCAGAGACACAGCCTTAGGCCTCTTTCACACGAATGTTGTGTTTTGCGGTCCGCAAATTGCGGATCCGCAAAAAAAAAGGATGTCGTCCGTATGGCATCCGTTTTTTTTGCGGACCCATTGTAACAATGCCTATCCTTGTCCGTTTTGCGGACAAGAATAAGCCATGTTCTATTTTTTTTACGGGGCTACGGAACGGACATACGGATGCGAACAGTACACAGTATGCTCTCAGTATTTTTTGCGGACCAATAGAAATGAATGGGTCCGCATTTTTCATGTGAAAACTGTGGATCGGAGTCCGCAAAAAATACGTTCGTGTGAAAGAGGCCTAAAAGGGTGGCTGTAAGCATTATGCTGACAGCCATAATGTTTTGTACAACAGAAGTATTACAATGTATTATACCAGCAACCAGAAGATCACATGTTCATTTCCCCTTACAAATGTAAAAAATGTACACCATAAACTGTTTGAAAATATACTAAAATAAAACAAAATCCACAACATTTCTATTTTCCCATTCAATTTTGTAATGCAAAAAAATTTATGTAAAAAATTCATTAAAAAAACTATAAATAATCAGTATTGCCACAACCTGAACTATAAAACATGATATTTACCTGGTCAGTGACCTCTCTGCAAAAAACAATCCCAGGGTGGCTGGTTTTGGTCACCTTGTATCTAAAAAAAAATACTGCCAAAAAGTGCCATTTATCTCACAAAAAAATAAACCCTAACACAGCTTAATTGATGGGAAAATAAAAAAAAGGTTCTCAGAATATGGTTACACAAAAACACATTTTTGAGAAACAAAAAGTGCTTTATTTTGAAAAAGTATTAAAACATAACAAAACTAGAAACAATCAACCAAACAAAAAATTGCTTCATCCTGCTTCATGTCCAAAAGTTTATGGGTTGAGGACCAGAAGATCATGGAATGGAGCCAGAGTACAGGAATAGCACATCATGGTATAGGTTAATATGATTTTTTCATTATAACAGTCTCCTGGGCTTGAGCTCAAAAAAGGCCAGAGAAGGCAAAAATCAGCCGCATCTTTATGGACCTAAGAACCATATATAGGAATATTTATACATGGAAAGTGAATGATATTTAATAGAGATGAGCGAGTAGTGTTCGATCGAGCCGGTATTCGATCGAATACTACGCTATTCGGCATACTCGATTTCGATCGAGTATAACGGCGATGGCGCACTTAGAATTCGTTTCCCCTCCCACCTTCCCTGGCGCTCTTTTTCCACCAATCACCATGCAGGGGGGTATGACAGGCCCGCGGAGCACGCTGGCAGCGCGAAAACGGCGTCTACATGGATTGGCTGGAAAAACCACGTGACCTCGAATCATAAAAACTCAGCTCTTCCTGCTCGTTCGCATATGCTGCGTGAACTTAGTCAGGGACAGAGGCTGGAGAAGGGAGAGATAGGTTTTAGCTGTTGGACAGGCAGGAGCGTGATTAAAAGCCCTTATCAGGGCTACTATAGTGCAGTACAGTGATAGCTTTACTACCATATACACTCTGCAGAGAACGGCTGCTGTATTCAGGGATAGCTGCTGGAGTAGGGACAGAGAGAGGCATTAGTGGTGTATTAGGTGCTCTGCTACATACCAAACTATATTTGGCACTACTGTTCTGCGTTCTTTTTGGCTGCAAAACCCTGTTATATACCTAGTGTGTATATGCACCATCTGATCTTCTGGCAGTATACGGCTGTGTACATTTTTTTTTTTAAATACAGTTTCTTTGGCTCTAGTGTTCTGGGTTCTGTGTGCCTGCAATACCCTTTTTGTATACCAGGTGTAAATACCCACCGTCTGACCTGTTAGTACACGGCTGTGTACCTAGAAATATAAAAAAAAAGCATTTTATTTGGCACCTGTACTGTGCGTTCTGCGTGCTTGCAAAAATCTTTATATACCTGGTGTTAATACACACCGTCTGACCTGTTAGTACACGGCTGTGTACCTAGAAATATTAAAAAAAAAGGCATTTTATTTGGCACCTGTACTGTGCGTTCTGCGTGCTTGCAAAAATCTTTTATATACGTGGTGTTAATACACACCGTCTGACCTGTTAGTACAAGGCTGTGTACCTAGAAATATTTAAAAAAAGGCCTTTTATTTGGCACCTGTACTGTGCGTTCTGCGTGCTTGCAAAATCTTTTATATACGTGGTGTTAATACACACCGTCTGACCTGTTAGTACACGGCTGTGTAACTAGAAATATTTAAAAAAAAAGGCATTTTATTTGGCACCTGTACTGTGCGTTCTGCGTGCTTGCAAAAATCTTTTATATACGTGGTGTTAATACACACCGTCTGACCTGTTAGTACATGGCTGTGTACCTAGAAATATTAAAAAAAAGGCATTTTATTTGGCACCTGTACTGTGCGTTCTGCGTGCCTGCAAAAATCTTTTATATACGTGGTGTTAATACACACCGTCTGACCTGTTAGTACACGGCTGTGTACCTAGAAATATATAAAAAAAAGGCATTTTATTTGGCACCTGTACTGTGCGTTCTGCGTGCTTGCAAAAATCTTGTATATACGTGGTGTTAATACACACCGTCTGACCTGTTAGTACAAGGCTGTGTACCTAGAAATATTAAAAAAAAGGCATTTTATTTGGCACCTGTACTGTGCGTTCTGCGTGCTTGCAAAATCTTTATATACGTGGTGTTAATACACACCGTCTGACCTGTTAGTACACGGCTGTGTACCTAGAAATATTAAAAAAAAGGCATTTTATTTGGCACCTGTACTGTGCGTTCTGCGTGCTTGCAAAAATCTTTTATATACGTGGTGTTAATACACACCGTCTGACCTGTTAGTACACGGCTGTGTACCTAGAAATATTTAAAAAAAAGGCATTTTATTTGGCACCTGTACTGTGCGTTCTGCGTGCTTGCAAAATTATTTTATATACGTGGTGTTAATACACACCGTCTGACCTGTTAGTACACGGCTGTGTACCTAGAAATATTAAAAAAAAGGCATTTTATTTGGCACCTGTACTGTGCGTTCTGCGTGCTTGCAAAAATCTTTTATATACGTGGTGTTAATACACACCGTCTGACCTGTTAGTACACGGCTGTGTACCTAGAAATATTAAAAAAAAGGCCTTTTATTTGGCACCTGTACTGTGCGTTCTGCGTGCTTGCAAAAATCTTTTATATACGTGGTGTTAATACACACCGTCTGACCTGTTAGTACACGGCTGTGTACCTAGAAATATTAAAAAAAAGGCATTTTATTTGGCACCTGTACTGTGCGTTCTGCGTGCTTGCAAAAATCTTTTATATACGTGGTGTTAATACACACCGTCTGACCTGTTAGTACACGGCTGTGTACCTAGAAATATTAAAAAAAAGGCATTTTATTTGGCACCTGTACTGTGCGTTCTGCGTGCTTGCAAAAATCTTTTATATACGTGGTGTTAATACACACCGTCTGACCTGTTAGTACACGGCTGTGTACCTAGAAATATTAAAAAAAAGGCATTTTATTTGGCACCTGTACTGTGCGTTCTGCGTGCTTGCAAAAATCTTTTATATACGTGGTGTTAATACACACCGTCTGACCTGTTAGTACATGGCTGTGTACCTAGAAATATTAAAAAAAAGGCATTTTATTTGGCACCTGTACTGTGCGTTCTGCGTGCTTGCAAAAATCTTTTATATACGTGGTGTTAATACACACCGTCTGACCTGTTAGTACACGGCTGTGTACCTAGAAATATATAAAAAAAAGGCATTTTATTTGGCACCTGTACTGTGCGTTCTGCGTGCTTGCAAAAATCTTTTATATACGTGGTGTTAATACACACCGTCTGACCTGTTAGTACACGGCTGTGTACCTAGAAATATAAAAAAAAGGCATTTTATTTGGCACCTGTACTGTGCGTTCTGCGTGCTTGCAAAAATCTTTTATATACGTGGTGTTAATACACACCGTCTGACCTGTTAGTACACGGCTGTGTACCTAGAAATATAAAAAAAAGGCATTTTATTTGGCACCTATACTGTGCGTTCTGCGTGCTTGCAAAAATCTTTTATATACGTGGTGTTAATACACACCGTCTGACCTGTTAGTACACGGCTGTGTACCTAGAAATATAAAAAAAAGGCATTTTATTTGGCACCTGTACTGTGCGTTCTGCGTGCCTGCAAAAATCTTTTATATACGTGGTGTTAATACACACCGTCTGACCTGTTAGTACACGGCTGTGTACCTAGAAATATTAAAAAAAAGGCATTTTATTTGGCACCTGTACTGTGCGTTCTGCGTGCTTGCAAAAATCTTTTATATACGTGGTGTTAATACACACCGTCTGACCTGTTAGTACACGGCTGTGTACCTAGAAATATTTAAAAAAAAGGCATTTTATTTGGCACCTGTACTGTGCGTTCTGCGTGCCTGCAAAAATCTTTTATATACGTGGTGTTAATACACACCGTCTGACCTGTTAGTACACGGCTGTGTACCTAGAAATATTAAAAAAAAAGGCATTTTATTTGGCACCTGTACTGTGCGTTCTGCGTGCTTGCAAAAATCTTTTATATACGTGGTGTTAATACACACCGTCTGACCTGTTAGTACACGGCTGTGTACCTAGAAATATTAAAAAAAGGCATTTTATTTGGCACCTGTACTGTGCGTTCTGCGTGCTTGCAAAAATCTTTTATATACGTGGTGTTAATACACACCGTCTGACCTGTTAGTACACGGCTGTGTACCTAGAAATATTAAAAAAAGGCATTTTATTTGGCACCTGTACTGTGCGTTCTGCGTGCTTGCAAAAATCTTTTATATACGTGGTGTTAATACACACCGTCTGACCTGTTAGTACACGGCTGTGTACCTAGAAATATTAAAAAAAAGGCATTTTATTTGGCACCTGTACTGTGCGTTCTGCGTGCTTGCAAAAATCTTTTATATACGTGGTGTTAATACACACCGTCTGACCTGTTAGTACACGGCTGTGTACCTAGAAATATTAAAAAAAAGGCATTTTATTTGGCACCTGTACTGTGCGTTCTGCGTGCCTGCAAAAATCTTTTATATACGTGGTGTTAATACACACCGTCTGACCTGTTAGTACACGGCTGTGTACCTAGAAATATTAAAAAAAGGCATTTTATTTGGCACCTGTACTGTGCGTTCTGCGTGCTTGCAAAAATCTTTTATATACGTGGTGTTAATACACACCGTCTGACCTGTTAGTACACGGCTATGTACCTAGAAATATTAAAAAAAGGCATTTTATTTGGCACCTGTACTGTGCGTTCTGCGTGCTTGCAAAAATCTTTTATATACGTGGTGTTAATACACACCGTCTGACCTGTTAGTACACGGCTGTGTACCTAGAAATATAAAAAAAAAAGGCATTTTATTTGGCACCTGTACTGTGCGTTCTGCGTGCCTTGCAAAAATCTTGTATATACGTGGTGTTAATACACACCGTCTGACCTGTTAGTACACGGCTGTGTACCTAGAAATATTAAAAAAAGGCATTTTATTTGGCACCTGTACTGTGCGTTCTGCGTGCTTGCAAAATTATTTTATATACGTGGTGTTAATACACACCGTCTGACCTGTTAGTACACGGCTGTGTACCTAGAAATATTTAAAAAAAGGCATTTTATTTGGCACCTGTACTGTGCGTTCTGCGTGCTTGCAAAAATCTTGTATATACGTGGTGTTAATACACACCGTCTGACCTGTTAGTACACGGCTGTGTACCTAGAAATATTAAAAAAAAGGCATTTTATTTGGCACCTGTACTGTGCGTTCTGCGTGCCTGCAAAAATCTTTATATACGTGGTGTTAATACACACCGTCTGACCTGTTAGTACACGGCTGTGTACCTAGAAATATTTAAAAAAAAGGCATTTTATTTGGCACCTGTACTGTGCGTTCTGCGTGCTTGCAAAAATCTTTTATATACGTGGTGTTAATACACACCGTCTGACCTGTTAGTACACGGCTGTGTACCTAGAAATATTAAAAAAAAGGCATTTTATTTGGCACCTGTACTGTGCGTTCTGCGTGCTTGCAAAAATCTTTTATATACGTGGTGTTAATACACACCGTCTGACCTGTTAGTACAAGGCTGTGTACCTAGAAATATTAAAAAAAAGGCATTTTATTTGGCACCTGTACTGTGCGTTCTGCGTGCCTGCAAAAATCTTTTATATACGTGGTGTTAATACACACCGTCTGACCTGTTAGTACACGGCTGTGTACCTAGAAATATTAAAAAAAGGCATTTTATTTGGCACCTGTACTGTGCGTTCTGCGTGCTTGCAAAATCTTTTATATACGTGGTGTTAATACACACCGTCTGACCTGTTAGTACACGGCTGTGTACCTAGAAATATTAAAAAAAGGCATTTTATTTGGCACCTGTACTGTGCGTTCTGCGTGCTTGCAAAAATCTTTTATATACGTGGTGTTAATACACACCGTCTGACCTGTTAGTACACGGCTGTGTACCTAGAAATATTAAAAAAAAGGCATTTTATTTGGCACCTGTACTGTGCGTTCTGCGTGCTTGCAAAAATCTTTTATATACGTGGTGTTAATACACACCGTCTGACCTGTTAGTACACGGCTGTGTACCTAGAAATATTAAAAAAAAGGCATTTTATTTGGCACCTGTACTGTGCGTTCTGCGTGCTTGCAAAAATCTTTTATATACGTGGTGTTAATACACACCGTCTGACCTGTTAGTACACGGCTGTGTACCTAGAAATATTAAAAAAAAGGCATTTTATTTGGCACCTGTACTGTGCGTTCTGCGTGCTTGCAAAAATCTTTTATATACGTGGTGTTAATACACACCGTCTGACCTGTTAGTACACGGCTGTGTACCTAGAAATATTAAAAAAAAGGCATTTTATTTGGCACCTGTACTGTGCGTTCTGCGTGCTTGCAAAAATCTTTTATATACGTGGTGTTAATACACACCGTCTGACCTGTTAGTACACGGCTGTGTACCTAGAAATATTAAAAAAAAGGCATTTTATTTGGCACCTGTACTGTGCGTTCTGCGTGCTTGCAAAAATCTTTTATATACGTGGTGTTAATACACACCGTCTGACCTGTTAGTACACGGCTGTGTACCTAGAAATATTAAAAAAAAGGCATTTTATTTGGCACCTGTACTGTGCGTTCTGCGTGCTTGCAAAAATCTTTTATATACGTGGTGTTAATACACACCGTCTGACCTGTTAGTACACGGCTGTGTACCTAGAAATATTAAAAAAAAGGCATTTTATTTGGCACCTGTACTGTGCGTTCTGCGTGCTTGCAAAAATCTTTTATATACGTGGTGTTAATACACACCGTCTGACCTGTTAGTACACGGCTGTGTACCTAGAAATATTAAAAAAAAGGCATTTTATTTGGCACCTGTACTGTGCGTTCTGCGTGCTTGCAAAAATCTTTTATATACGTGGTGTTAATACACACCGTCTGACCTGTTAGTACACGGCTGTGTACCTAGAAATATAAAAAAAAGGCATTTTATTTGGCACCTGTACTGTGCGTTCTGCGTGCTTGCAAAAATCTTTTATATACGTGGTGTTAATACACACCGTCTGACCTGTTAGTACACGGCTGTGTACCTAGAAATATTAAAAAAAGGCCTTTTATTTGGCACCTGTACTGTGCGTTCTGCGTGCCTGCAAAAATCTTTTATATACGTGGTGTTAATACACACCGTCTGACCTGTTAGTACACGGCTGTGTACCTAGAAATATTAAAAAAAAAGGCATTTTATTTGGCACCTGTACTGTGCGTTCTGCGTGCTTGCAAAAATCTTTTATATACGTGGTGTTAATACACACCGTCTGACCTGTTAGTACACGGCTGTGTACCTAGAAATATTAAAAAAAAGGCATTTTATTTGGCACCTGTACTGTGCGTTCTGCGTGCTTGCAAAAATCTTTTATATACGTGGTGTTAATACACACCGTCTGACCTGTTAGTACACGGCTGTGTACCTAGAAATATTAAAAAAAAGGCATTTTATTTGGCACCTGTACTGTGCGTTCTGCGTGCTTGCAAAAATCTTTTATATACGTGGTGTTAATACACACCGTCTGACCTGTTAGTACACGGCTGTGTACCTAGAAATATAAAAAAAAAGGCATTTTATTTGGCACCTATACTGTGCGTTCTGCGTGCTTGCAAAAATCTTTTATATACGTGGTGTTAATACACACCGTCTGACCTGTTAGTACACGGCTGTGTACCTAGAAATATAAAAAAAAGGCATTTTATTTGGCACCTGTACTGTGCGTTCTGCGTGCTTGCAAAAATCTTTTATATACGTGGTGTTAATACACACCGTCTGACCTGTTAGTACACGGCTGTGTACCTAGAAATATTAAAAAAAAGGCATTTTATTTGGCACCTGTACTGTGCGTTCTGCGTGCTTGCAAAAATCTTTTATATACGTGGTGTTAATACACACCGTCTGACCTGTTAGTACACGGCTGTGTACCTAGAAATATTAAAAAAAAGGCATTTTATTTGGCACCTGTACTGTGCGTTCTGCGTGCTTGCAAAAATCTTTTATATACGTGGTGTTAATACACACCGTCTGACCTGTTAGTACACGGCTGTGTACCTAGAAATATTAAAAAAAAGGCATTTTATTTGGCACCTATACTGTGCGTTCTGCGTGCTTGCAAAAATCTTTTATATACGTGGTGTTAATACACACCGTCTGACCTGTTAGTACACGGCTGTGTACCTAGAAATATAAAAAAAAGGCATTTTATTTGGCACCTGTACTGTGCGTTCTGCGTGCCTGCAAAAATCTTTATATACGTGGTGTTAATACACACCGTCTGACCTGTTAGTACACGGCTGTGTACCTAGAAATATTAAAAAAAAGGCATTTTATTTGGCACCTGTACTGTGCGTTCTGCGTGCTTGCAAAATCTTTTATATACGTGGTGTTAATACACACCGTCTGACCTGTTAGTACACGGCTGTGTACCTAGAAATATTAAAAAAAAGGCATTTTATTTGGCACCTGTACTGTGCGTTCTGCGTGCTTGCAAAAATCTTTTATATACGTGGTGTTAATACACACCGTCTGACCTGTTAGTACACGGCTGTGTACCTAGAAATATTAAAAAAAAGGCATTTTATTTGGCACCTGTACTGTGCGTTCTGCGTGCTTGCAAAAATCTTGTATATACGTGGTGTTAATACACACCGTCTGACCTGTTAGTACACGGCTGTGTACCTAGAAATATTAAAAAAAGGCCTTTTATTTGGCACCTGTACTGTGCGTTCTGCGTGCCTTGCAAAAATCTTGTATATACGTGGTGTTAATACACACCGTCTGACCTGTTAGTACACGGCTGTGTACCTAGAAATATAAAAAAAAGGCATTTTATTTGGCACCTGTACTGTGCGTTCTGCGTGCTGCAAAAATCTTTATATACGTGGTGTTAATACACACCGTCTGACCTGTTAGTACACGGCTGTGTACCTAGAAATATTAAAAAAAAGGCATTTTATTTGGCACCTGTACTGTGCGTTCTGCGTGCCTGCAAAAATCTTTTATATACGTGGTGTTAATACACACCGTCTGACCTGTTAGTACACGGCTGTGTACCTAGAAATATTAAAAAAAGGCCTTTTATTTGGCACCTGTACTGTGCGTTCTGCGTGCTTGCAAAAATCTTTTATATACGTGGTGTTAATACACACCGTCTGACCTGTTAGTACACGGCTGTGTACCTAGAAATATTAAAAAAAAGGCATTTTATTTGGCACCTGTACTGTGCGTTCTGCGTGCCTGCAAAATCTTTTATATACGTGGTGTTAATACACACCGTCTGACCTGTTAGTACACGGCTGTGTACCTAGAAATATTAAAAAAAAGGCATTTTATTTGGCACCTGTACTGTGCGTTCTGCGTGCTTGCAAAATTATTTTATATACGTGGTGTTAATACACACCGTCTGACCTGTTAGTACACGGCTGTGTACCTAGAAATATTAAAAAAAGGCATTTTATTTGGCACCTGTACTGTGCGTTCTGCGTGCTTGCAAAATTATTTTATATACGTGGTGTTAATACACACCGTCTGACCTGTTAGTACACGGCTGTGTACCTAGAAATATTAAAAAAAAAGGCATTTTATTTGGCACCTGTACTGTGCGTTCTGCGTGCTTGCAAAAATCTTGTATATACGTGGTGTTAATACACACCGTCTGACCTGTTAGTACATGGCTGTGTACCTAGAAATATTAAAAAAAAGGCATTTTATTTGGCACCTGTACTGTGCGTTCTGCGTGCTTGCAAAATTATTTTATATACGTGGTGTTAATACACACCGTCTGACCTGTTAGTACACGGCTGTGTACCTAGAAATATTTAAAAAAAGGCATTTATTTGGCACCTGTACTGTGCGTTCTGCGTGCTTGCAAAAATTATTTTATATACGTGGTGTTAATACACACCGTCTGACCTGTTAGTACACGGCTGTGTACCTAGAAATATTAAAAAAAGGCATTTTATTTGGCACCTATACTGTGCGTTCTGCGTGCTTGCAAAATTATTTTATATACGTGGTGTTAATACACACCGTCTGACCTGTTAGTACACGGCTGTGTACCTAGAAATATAAAAAAAAGGCATTTTATTTGGCACCTGTACTGTGCGTTCTGCGTGCCTGCAAAAATCTTGTATATACGTGGTGTTAATACAACCGTCTGACCTGTTAGTACACGGCTGTGTACCTAGAAAATATTAAAAAAAAGGCATTTTATTTGGCACCTGTACTGTGCGTTCTGCGTGCTTGCAAAAATCTTTTATATACGTGGTGTTAATACACACCGTCTGACCTGTTAGTACACGGCTGTGTACCTAGAAATATTAAAAAAAAGGCATTTTATTTGGCACCTGTACTGTGCGTTCTGCGTGCTTGCAAAATATTTTATATACGTGGTGTTAATACACACCGTCTGACCTGTTAGTACACGGCTGTGTACCTAGAAATATAAAAAAAAAGGCATTTTATTTGGCACCTGTACTGTGCGTTCTGCGTGCCTGCAAAAATCTTGTATATACGTGGTGTTAATACACACCGTCTGACCTGTTAGTACAGGGCTGTGTACCTAGAAATATAAAAAAAAGGCATTTTATTTGGCACCTGTACTGTGCGTTCTGCGTGCTTGCAAAATTATTTTATATACGTGGTGTTAATACACACCGTCTGACCTGTTAGTACACGGCTGTGTACCTAGAAATATTAAAAAAAGGGCATTTTATTTGGCACCTATACTGTGCGTTCTGCGTGCTTACAAAAATCTTTTATATACATGGTGTTAATACACACCGTCTGACCTGTTAGTACACGGCTGTGTACCTAGAAATATATTAAAAAAAGGCATTTTATTTGGCACCTGTACTGTGCGTTCTGCGTGCCTGCAAAAATCTTGTATATAGGTGGTGTTAATACACACCGTCTGACCTGTTAGTACACGGCTATGTACCTAGAAATATATAAAAAAAAAGGCATTTTATTTGGCACCTGTACTGTGCGTTCTGCGTGCCTGCAAAAATCTTTTATATACGTGGTGTTAATACACACCGTCATGACCTGTTAGTACAGGCTGTGTACCTAGAAATTATAAAAAAAAGGCATTTTTATTTGGCACCTGTACTGTGCGTTCTGCGTGCTTGCAAAATTATTTTATATACGTGGTGTTAATACACACCGTCTGTTACCTGTTAGTACACGGATGTGTACCTAGAAATATTTAAAAAAAGGCATTTTATTTGGCAACTATACTGTGCGTACTGCGTGCTTGCAAAATTATTTTATATACGTGGTGTTAATACACACCGTCTGACCTGTTAGTACACGGCTGTGTACTAGAAATATAAAAAAGGCATTTTATTTGGCACCTATACTGTGCGTTCTGCGTGCTTGCAAAAATCTTGTATATACATGGTGTTAATACACACCGTCTGACATGTTAGTACACGGCTATGTACCTAGAAATATTAAAAAAGGCATTTTATTTGGCACCTGTACTGTGCGTTCTGCGTGCTTGCAAAATTATTTTATATACGTGGTGTTAATACACACCGTCTGACCTGTTAGTACACGGCTGTGTACCTAGAAATATTTAAAAAAAAGGCCTTTTATTTGGCACCTGTACTGTGCGTTCTGCGTGCCTTGCAAAAATCTTTTTATATACGTGGTGTTAATACACACCGTCTGACCTGT
>ONZH01026153.1:0-60596 GCA_900303285.1 Rhinella marina
GCATGGGGGCTGAATTGGATGAAGTGAGGCATTGGCATGGGCTGATATGGGGTTGAAGTGAGGCATGGGGCTTATAGGGGGATGAAGTGAGGCATGGGGTGATATGGGGGAAATGAGGCATGGGGCTGATATGGGGATGAAGTGAGGCATTGGGCTGAATGGGGGTTGAAGTGAGGCATGGGGCTGATATGGGGATGAAAGTGAGGCATGGGGCTATATGGGGGTTGAAGTGAGGCATGGGGGCGATATGGGGGATGAAGTGAGGGGCAACTGCGGGGTGATATGGGAGATGAAGTGAGACATGGGGGATGATATGGGGCTAAGTGAGGCATGGGGCTTATATGGGGGCTAATAAGAGGCATGTGGGCTGATATGGGGGCTAAAGTGAGGCATGGGAGATTATATGGGGGCTGAAGTGAGATGGGGCTAATGTATGGGCTAAAGTGAGGCATGGGCTGATATGGGGATGAAGTTGGCATGGGGGCTGATTGGGATGAAGTGATATGGGGGTATATAAGAGTGGGGGCATGGGGGCAGGGGGCTGATATGGGGGCTAAAGTGATGCATGGGAGCTGATATGGGGCTGAAGTGAGGCATGGGGCTGATATTGGGGGATGAAGTGATATGGCTGGGGCTGATATGGGGATGAAGTGAGGCATGGGGGCTGATATGGGGGATTGAATGAGGCATGGGCTGATATAGGATGAAGTGAGGCATGGGAGTTGATATGGGGCGTGAGGCATGGGGGCTTATTGATGGGGGATTATGGGGGATGAGTGAGGCATGGGGGCTGATATGGGGGATGAGGCATGGGCTGAGGCATGGGGCTGATATGGGGGTGAGGCAGTGAGGCATGGGGGCTGATATGGGGGATGAAGTGAGGCATGGGGCTTGATATGGGGGATGTGAGGCATGGGCTGATATGGGTTGAGTGAGGCATGGGGCTGATATGGGATGAAGTGAGGCATGGGGCTGATATGGGGTTGAAGTGAGGCATGGGGGCTGATATGGGGGATGAAGTGAGCATTGGGGCTGATATGGGGGATGAAGTGAGGCATGGGGGCTGATATGGGGATGAAGTGAGGCATGGGGGCTGATATGGGAATGAAGTGAACATGGGGCATTGGGGGCTAAAGTGAGGCATGGGTGGGGGGCTAATATGGGGGATAAAGTGAGGCATGGGGGCTGATATGGGGGCTGAAGGTGAGGAGCATGGGGGCTAAATATGGGGCTAAATGAGGCATGGGGCTGATATGGGGGATTGAGGCATGGGATATGGGGGATGAGGTGATATGGCTGAAGTGGGCATGAATGGGGCGTATAAGAGGCATGGGGCTGATATGGGGGGTAATAAGAGGCATGGGGGCTGATATGGGGGCTAAAGTATGCATGGAGCTGATATGGGGGCTGACGTGAGGCATGGGGCTATATGGGGGCTAAAGTGAGGCATGAGGGCTGATATGGGGGGTAATAAGAGGCATGGGGGCTGATATGGGGAAAAGAGGCATGGGGGCTGATATGGGGCTAAAGTGAGCATGGGAGCTGATATGGGGGCTGAAGTGAGCATGGGGCTGATATGGGGGAGGCATGGGGGCTGATATGGGGCTGATGGGGGCGGCTAAAGTGAGGCATGGGGGCTGATATGGGGATGAAAGTGAGGCATGTGATATGGGGATAGGGGATGAAGTGAGGGGGGGCTGATATGGGGGCTAAAAGTGAGGCATGGGGGTGAAGTGAGGCATGGGGGATATAATGAAGTAATGCTTGGGAGCTGATATGGGGGCTAAAGTGAGGCATGGGGGCTGAAGTGAGGCATGGGGCTATATGGGGATGAAGTAAAGCTGGGGGCTGATATGGGGATGAAGTGAGGCATGGGGGCTGATATGGGGGATGAAGTGAGGCATGTGATATGGGGATGAATGAGGCATGGGGGATGATATGGGGAAGTGACATGGGGATGATATGGGGCTAAAGTGAGGCATTGAGGCTGATATGGGGGCTAATAAGAGGCATAGGGGCTGATATGGGGGCTAATTACACATTGAAGTCTCAGTACTCAGCCCGCTCGCTGTGACCTATCAAAACTTTTCTCAAGGTGCAGGAAGGGAGACACCATTGAGCCTCCTTCAGACTTTGCCCATTTCTCGGCCAAAGGTCTTGATGGACGTCCTCGTGGATTTGCTTCTTGCTCGAGGAGTCAGTGTGGTGATGGTTTCTGTAAGTTGGAGCATTTTTCTAGGTACCTTCTGACTCTGCTCCTGAGTCTTCAGCAGATCTTGAAATTCATGAAATTCTGAATTCGAAGATGATTTATGAGAAGAATGTTTATTAAATTGCAGGGAAGTTATATGGTCTTCAGGAGTGGAGCCAGATCCTCCAGGGGGGTGATCATGGTCCAGAGTTCAAAAAGAGATTTCACTGAAGAATCCACTCGATAAATCTCTTCAGGAAAAGGCCCTAAAAGAAGGGGTTCTGTTACCTCATGGAGCTCCAGAAAGAGGCGCCTGTCGGAAGTAGACATACAGCAAGTCCCTGGGCTACCAGAGCGGATGTGTCACGTATTCAGGGGTATGTGCAGCCCTGAATTCCACCCCACCTCTGACCCTGCCTACTTGCATAGACGACGGCGTACAACTGGTCGACAGTCCCTAGCCTAGGTACGTGCTGGGGGGTACAGGGAGGGGAACAACGGGAGAAAACAATAGACAAAGACAGAACACATAGAATGTCGCCCGAGCCGAGGTCAAACCGGGAAGTCACGTCAAACACCAGAGGATCAAACAAAGCAGAGTCAGATACATGAGCCGAGGTCAGAAGCCGAGAGGTAACGAAGTACAAGGGATGAGACGAGGACGAGGTCAAATTCACAAGCCAAAAGTCAAAGCACAATAGTCACAGCAGTTCAGTATAGCAGGTTCTTGGAAATAAGACCAATCACAGGCAACCTGTGGCCAGCAGGCTGCCTGTTTAAATAGGCCCAGCAGATGGGTCACGTGACGTGGCCAGCATCACGTGACCCAAATCAGAAACTTCAATATACCTGAGCACTGACTCATGGGTGTCAGCTCCCCTGGTTCTTGTTGTCCAGGGGATGGAGGACACCGGCTGCGCTTGTGAGGCGTGCGTTGCCGGGTCCTCCTCTCCCCTGGGTTGCTAGGGAAACGAGGACGTCGGCCTCATTACTGTTTGGAGCTAGACACGGGAGACCAGCGGCGCAGTAAGGATGAGGCGCATCGCCAGCTCACCGTGACAGGATGATGGGAATGGCAGTGGCTTTATCACAGTGGATCTCCTCACACCTATGCTCCCTATGGCTCGGAAGTGGATGGAAGACAACCCTAATGTTGGGGCTCCTGTCTGGTTGGGTACCATTGGTGTTGTACGTTTGGTGCAGGTGTAAGGCAGGAGATATTGGTACTGTGGCCGTCAAATGGTGCTGGAGTCAGTAACCAGGCCAGATGTGGAGAAGTAAACGTCTGTCTTTACCGATGGGGAATGTAGTCCTCCTTGTCTTCCCAAAGTCGTTCTCTGCCGGATCTATGGATGGCAACGTTACTTGTGAAACAATAGCTGTAATTCGCAAATGAGAGGTACAGGTCTGAGATACGACTGGTCGTGTGAAGGGTGTCTTAGCAGCATTCCCCTCACAGCAGTAAAGTCTAATAGGTTTGATCAGCAAATACCTTTCTGCTCCTTTGCTCGGGCATGGAGATTTCTGGACCTTCTTGTAATGTTCTCTCTTTCTTCCTTCAGTCTTGTAGAAGTGTGAGGTCTCTCAGTAGAGAAGGGGATTCTCTGTAACATTAGTCCAGTCCCAGGAGGATTGGAACACATGGAGTTGTCTCCTTACTCTTCCTCCTCGGACTGGAACTCTCTAGACTGGGCTAAAGGCAGATCAAGGATCCAAATCCAAGTTTCCTGTATGGGCTGTGTCACAGATGGTTAACTCTGTCAGTTCCATCCATAACCACATTGTGTATAAAAGACGTTAAATCATAATAAATAACATAAAAAACCATGACAAACATTAAATACCAAACAATCTGCAAGTACAGTGCATAGCATAGGCCGCACCGTCGTCTATAGGAGGTAGATACACTGACAGTGATCACAGGCCGCACCGCCGTCTATAGGAGGTAGATACACTGACAGTGATCACAGTCCGCACCGTCATCTATAGGAGGTAGATACACTGACAGTGATCACAGGCCGCACCGTCGTCTATAGGAGGTAGATACACTGACAGTGATCACAGTCCGCACCGTCATCTATAGGAGGTAGATACACTGACAGTGATCACAGGCTGCACCGCCGTCTATAGGAGGTAGATACACTGACAGCGATCACAATCCGCACCGTCATCTATAGGAGGTAGATACACTGACAGTGATCACAGGCCGCACCGTCATCTATAGGAGGTAGATACACTGACAATGATCACAGTCCGCACCGTCATCTATAGGAGGTAGATACACTGACAGCGATCACAGTCCGCACCGTCATCTATAGGAGGTAGATACACTGACAGTGATCACAGTCCGCACCGCCGTCTATAGGAGGTAGATACACTGACAATGATCACAGTCCGCACCGTCGTCTATAGGAGGTAGATACACTGACAGCGATCACAGTCCGCACCGTCGTCTATAGGAGGTAGATACACTGACAGCGATCACAGTCCGCACCGCCGTCTATAGGAGGTAGATACACTGACAGCGATCACAGTCCGCACCGTCATCTATAGGAGGTAGATACACTGACAGCGATAACAGGCCGCACCGCCATCTATAGGAGGTAGATATACTGACAGTGATCACAGTCCGCACCGTCATCTATAGGAGGTAGATACACTGACAGCGATCACAGGCCGCACCGTCGTCTATAGGAGGTAGATACACTGACAGTGATCACAGGCCGCACCGTCGTCTATAGGAGGTAGATACACTGACAGCGATCACAGGCCGCACCGCCGTCTATAGGAGGTAGATACACTGACAGCGATCACAGGCCGCACCGTCGTCTATAGGAGGTAGATACACTGACAGTGATCACAGGCCGCACCGTCGTCGTATAGGAGGTAGATACACTGACAGTGATCACAGTCCGCACCGCCATCTATAGGAGGTAGATACACTGACAGTGATCACAGGACGCACCGCCGTCTATAGGAGGTAGATACACTGACAGTGATGCACAGGCCGCACCGTCGTCTATAGGAGGTAGATACACTGACAGCGATCACAGGCCGCACCGCCGTCTATAGTAGGTAGATACACTGACAGCGATCACAGGCCGCACCGCCGTCTATAGTAGGTAGATACACTGACAGCGATCACAGGCCGCACCGCCGTCTATAGGAGGTAGATACACTGACAGTGATCACAGGCCACACTGCCATCTATAGGAGGTAGATACACTGACAGTGATCACAGGCCGCACCGCCATCTATAGGAGGTAGATACACTGACAGTGATCACAGGCCGCACCGCTGTCTATAGGAGGTAATACACTGACAGTGATCACAGGCCGCACCGCCGTCTATAGGAGGTAGATACACTGACAGTGATCACAGGCTGCACCGTCGTCTGGTAGGAGGTAGATACACTGACAGCGATCACAGGCCGCACCGCCGTCTATAGGAGGTAGATACACTGACAGCGATCAACAGGCCGCACCGTCGTCTATAGGAGGTAGATACACTGACAGTGATCACAAGGCCGCACCGTCGTCTATAGGAGGTAGATACACTGACAGTGATCACAGGACGCACCGCCGTCTATAGGAGGTAGATACACTGACAGTGATCACAGGCCGCACCGTCCGTCTATAGGAGGTAGATACACTGACAGCGATCACAGGCCGCACCGCCGTCTATATAGGTAGATTACACTGACAGCGATCACAGGCCGCACCGCCGTCTATAAGGAGGTAGATACACTGACAGCGATCACAGGGCCGCACCGCCGTCTTAGGAGGTAGATACAGCTGACAGTGATCACAGGCCGCACCGCCGTCTATAGGAGGTAGATACACTGACAGTGATCACAGGCCACACTGCCGTCTATAGGAGGTAGATACACTGACAGTGATCACAGGCCGCACCGTCGTCTGTAGGAGGTATATACACTGACAGCGATCACAGGCCGCACCGCCATCTATAGGAGCTAGATACACTAACAGCGATCACAGGCCGCACCGCCGTCTATAGGAGGTTAGATACACTGACAGTGATCACAGGCCGCATCGCCGTCTATAGGAGGTAGATACACTGAAAGTGATCACAGGCCACACCGCATCTATAGGATGTAGATACACTGACAGTGATCACAGGCCGCACCGCCGTCTATAGGGAGGTAGATACACTGACAGTGATCCACAGGGCCGCACCGCCGTCTATAGGAGGTAGATACACTGACAGCGATCACAGGCCGCACTACTGTCTATAGGATGTAGATACACTGACAGAGATCACAGGCCGCACCGCTGTCTATAGGAGGTAGATACAACTGACAGTGATCACAGGCAGCACCGCCGTCTATAGGAGGTAGATTACACTGACAGCGATCACAGGCCGCACCGCCGTCTATAGGAGGTAGATACACTGACAGTGATCACAGGCCGCACTACTGTCTATAGGAGGTAGATACACTGACAGTGATCACAGGCCGCACCGCCATCTATAGGAGGTAGATACACTGACAGTGATCACAGGCTGCACCGCCGTCTATAGGAGGTAGATACACTGACAGTGATCACAGGCCGCACCGCCATCTATAGGAGGTAGATACACTGACAGTGATCACAGGCCGCACCGCCGTCTATAGGAGGTAGATACACTGACAGTGATCACAGGCCGCACTGCCGTCTATAGGAGGTAGATACACTGACAGTGATCACAGGCCGCACGCCGTCTATAGGAGGTAGATACACTGACAGTGATCACAGGCCGCACCGCCGTCTATAGGAGGTAGATACACTGACAGCGATCACAGGCCGCACCGCTGTCTATAGGAGGTAGATACACTGACAGTGATCACAGGCCGCACCGCTGTCTATAGGAGGTAGATACACTGACAGTGATCACAGCACACCGCCCATCTATAGGATGTAGATACACTGACAGTGATCACAGGCCGCACCGCCATCTATAGGAGGTAGATACACTGACAGTGATCACAGGCCGCACCGCCGTCTATAGGAGGTAGATACACTGACAGTGATCACAGGCCGCACCGCCGTCTATAGGAGGTAGATACACTGACAGTGATCACAGCCGCATCTATAGGAGGTAGATAACACTGACAGCGATCACAGGCCCGCACGCGCTGTCTATAGGAGGTAGATACACTGACAAGTGATCACAGGCCGCACCGCTGTCTATAGGAGGTAGATACACTGACAGTGATCACAGGCCGCACAGCTGTCTATAGGAGGTAGATACACTGACAGTGATCACACGGCCGCACCGCCTTCTATAGAGGTAGATACACTGACAGTGATCACAGGCCGCACCGCTATCTATAGGAGGTAGATACACTGACAGTGATCACAGGCGCACCGCCGTTCTATAGGAGGTAGATACACTGACCCCCCCTAGGGGTGACCAGGTCACAGCGCCGCACCGCCTTCTATAGGAGGTAGAGTACACTGACAGTGGATTCACAGGCCGCACCGCTATCTATAGGAGGTAGATATACTGACAGTGATCACAGGGCCGCACTGCTGTCTATAGGAGGGTAGACTACACTGGACTAGTGATCACATGGCCACACCGCCTTCTATAGGAGGTAGATACACTGACAGTGATCACAGGCCGCACCGCGTCTATAGGAGGTAGATACACTGACAGTGATCACAGGCCGCACTGCTGTCTATAGGAAGTAGATACACTGACAGTGATCACAGGCCGCACCGCCTCTATAGTAGGTAGATACACTGACAGTGATCACAGCCGCACCGCCATCTATAGGAGGTAGATACACTGACAGTGATCACAGACCGCAGCGCCGTCTATAGGAGGTAGATACACTGACAGCGATCACAGGCCGGCACCGCCTTCTATAGGAGTAGATACACTGACAGTGATCACAGGCTGCACCACTGTCTATAGGAGGTAGATACACTGACAGTGATCACAGGCCGCACCGCTGTCTATAGGAGGTAGATACACTGACAGTGATCCACAGGCCGCACCGCCGTCTATAGGAGGTAGATACACTGACAGTGATCACAGGCCACACCGCCGTCTATAGGAGGTAGATACACTGACAGTGATCACAGGCCGCACCGCCGTCTATAGGAGGTAGATACACTGACAGTGATCACAGGCCGCACCGCCGTCTATAGGAGGTAGGTACAGATGTACACTGACAGTGATCACAGGCCGCACCGCCGTCTATAGGAGGTAGATACACTGACAGTGATCACAGGCCGCACCGCGTCTATAGGAGGTAGATACACTGACAGTGATCACAGGCCGCACCGCCGTCTATAGGAGGTAGATACACTGACAGTGATCACAGGCCGCACCGCCGTCTATAGTAGGTAGATACACTGACAGCGATCACAGGCCGCACCGCCGTCTATAGGAGGTAGATACACTGACAGTGATCACAGGCCGCACCGCCATCTATAGGACACCTTGATATCTCTATATTTCAGTAGATTAGAGAAGGAAATAAAAGTTGCAAGAAATCTGTCTGGTCCCGCTGCTGCCGGACGTATCTGGTGTCCCTGTAACCGGCCGTACAGAACATCCAATCATTTGTGGTAGGACGCTGTGACTCTTTGGGTCCACATATACCTGGAGCCCTGGACACTCTCCTGTCAGTCATGTGAAGGGTTAAAGCTGATATCCTTGAAGTGACTGTCCAGATCTGGAGGAATCCGAGGGTTGGGGGAGATGTGCCCCCTCTTCAGCATGGCATGCTCCTCTTGGTGACATCTGGCATTTTTATGGGTGATGTGTGATGACAGTTGTCGTCCCGTCCGTACAGAGTGGTCTCTTGGGTCAGACATTGGTGATTTATCACATTTTTTATTGATCACAGGCGGGCGTGACCTGACACCGGGGTGATGGGCGTCCGCAGGCTGTGCAGGTATAAATAGCCACATACGTGCGTCCCATCTAGGCATGTCCTGTATGTATGAGGCCCGTCCGTCCAAGATGAAACCACCAGCTGCAGCATCTGAGCTCATGTGGGGGTGTCCGGGGGCAAATCTAAAAATAAACCAACGCTTTTTAAAAATATTTTTTAAAAGTGTCCATCTGAACATGATCAATAGACCAATGGAAGTGACTCCCCGGGCGCGATGGTGGCGAGACGGAGAGAGATGACAATGTGACACCCAACACTGTTCTAGTGGAGCTCAGATCGACTGGGACCAGTGATGGGGAACGAGCAGAAATTTTAAGGGCAAGGGGGGGGTTAAAAATACTTATGCATTGGACAACCTCAGCTCCAGGAGGAGAGCATTCACTTACTGAACTTATACAGGGGTAGGCCCCAAATTGGAGGGAATGTTGAGATATTTGGAAGACAATTTCAGATGTGCTTTGCTCTTGGGGTGATGTGTTTGGTTGGGCCCTTAAGGTGATGTAGTTGACACTTGGGGTTATGTAGATGGCTCTTGAGATGATATGGCTGACACTTGGAGTCATATGGCTGGTTCTTGGGGTGATGTGTTTGGTTGGGCCTTTAAGGTGATGTAGTTGGCCCTTGGGGTGATGTTGTTGACACTTGGGGTTATGTGGATGGCTCTTGGGGTGATGTGTTTCGTGGGGCCCTTAAGGTGATGTAGTTGGCCCTTGGGATGATGTTGTTGACACTTGGGGTTATGTGGATGGCTCCTGGGGTGATGTGTTTGGTTGGGCCTTTTAAGGTGATGTAGTTGGCCCTTGGGGTGATGTTGTTGACACTTGGGGTTATGTGGATGGCTCTTGGGGTGATGTTGTTGACACTTGGGGTTATGTGGATGGCTCTTGGGGTTATGTGTTTCGTGGGGCCCTTAAGGTGATGTAGTTGGCCCTTGGGGTGATGCTGTTGACACTTGGGGTTATGTGGATGGCTCATGGGGTGATGTGTTTCGTGGGGCCCTTAAGGTGATGTAGTTGGCCCTTGGGGTAATGTTGTTGACACTTGGGGTTATGTGGATGGCTCTTGCTCATGGCTCCTGCACTGATGGCTAGTGAGGTGACCTGGCTGGCTCCTGGGGTAATGCTGTAAGCTTTGGAGGTGATATAGTTGGCTCCTGGGGTGATGTTAGGTTTTGAGGAGATGTTGTTGGCACTTGTTAAGCTGATGTGGATGATTCTTATGGTGATATTGGCTCCTGGGCTGATTTGATTGGTCTTTGCTGTGATGTAGTTATCTATAGAAAGTAATGTGGTTGGCACTTGAGGTGATATGTTTGGCTTGTGAGGTAAAGTGGCTGGCTCTTGGGGTCATACGTTGAGGGGATTTTTTGTATGGGGGGATGTGGTTGACAATTGTGGGGATTTTTAGCTCTCGGGATGATGATGGCTCGGGAGGTGATGTGGTTGACACTTGGTGGCATTTGCTTGGTTCTTGGGATGATGTGCTTGGCTCATGTAGTAGAATGGCTGACTCTGGTGGAGATATGGATGGCTTTTGGGGTGATATTGGATTTTGAGGTTCTGTAGTTGGCACTTGTTAAGTTCATGTGGATGACACTTTGGGTGATTTAAGCTCTTGGGGTGATCTGACTGGCTTTGAAATGATGTGGTTGGCTTGTGAAGGGATGTGGTGGGCTCTTGAGGTAATGTTGGCTCCTGGGGTTATCTGATTGACTTTTGGAGTGATGTGATGAACACTAGGAGTGAAGTGGTTGGCTTTTGGCTGATGTGGAGGATACTTGAGGCTATGGTTGGCACTTATAGTTGAAGGTCGTTGGGGTGATATGGATGATGCTTGTTAGGGTTGAAGTGGATGACATTTGGGGTGATGTGGATGACACTTGGGGTGACGTGAATGATACTTGGCGTGACGCTTGAGGTGATGTGGATGACGCTTGGGGTGATGTGGATGACACTTGGGGTGACGTGGATGACACTTGGGGTGATGTGGATGATACTTGGGGTGACGTGGATGATACTTGGGGTGACGTAGATAATACTTGGGGTGACGTGGATGACACTTGGGGTGACGTGGATGACACTTGGGGTGATGTGGATGACATTGGGGTGATGTGGATGATACTTGGGGTGACGTAGATGATACTTGGGGTGACGTGGATGGACACTTGGGGTGATGTGGATGAATACTTGGGGTGACGTGGATGATACTTGGGGTGACGTGGGTGATACTTGGGGTGACGTGGGTGATGCTTGGGGTGACGTGGGTGATGCTTGGGGTGATGTGGATGACACTTGGGGTGATGTGGATGACATTGGGGTGATGTGGATGATACTTGGGATGATGTGGATGACATTGGGGTGATGTGGATGACACTTGGGGTGACGTGAATGATACTTGGGGTGACGTGGATGATACTTGGGGTGATGTGGATGATACTTGGGGTGACGTGGGTGACGCTTGGGGTGATGTGGATGACGCTTGGGGTGATGTGGATGACACTTGGGGTGACGTGGATGACACTTGGGGTGATGTGGATGATACTTGGGGTGACGTAGATGAATACTTGGGGTGACGTGGATGACACTTGGGGTGACGTGGGTGATACTTGGGGAGACGTGGGTGATGCTTGGGGTGACGTGGGTGATGCTTTGGGGTGATGTGGATGACATTGGGGTGATGTGGATGACACTTGGGGTGATGTGGATGACATTGGGGTGATGTGGATGATACTTGGGATGATGTGGATGACCATTGGGGTGATGTGGATGACACTTGGGGTGACGTGAATGATACTTGGGGTGACGTGGATGATACTTGGGGTGACGTGGGTGATACTTGGGGTGACGTGGGTGACGCTTGGGGTGATGTGGATGACACTTGGGGTGACGTGGATGACACTTGGGGTGACGTGGATGACACTTGGGGTGACGTGGATGACACTTGGGGTGACGTGGGTGATGTGGATGACACTTGGGGTGACGTGGATGACACTTGGGGTGATGTGGATGACACTTGGGGTAATGTGGATGATACTTGGGATGATGTGGATGACACTTTGGGTGATGTGGATGATAACTTGGGGTGATGTGGATGAGATTGGGGTGATGTGGTGATGTGGATTGACACTTGGGGTGATGTGGATGAGATTGGGGTGATGTGGGATGACATTGGATGAATGTGGATGATACTTGGGGTGATGTGGGTGATGTGGATGACACTTGGGGTGGTGTGGATGACATTTGGGTGATGTGGATGATACTTGGGGTGATGTGGATGACACTTGGGGTGATGTGGATACATGGGTGGATGTGGATGACATTGGGGTGATGTGGATGACACTTGGGGGTGATGTGGATGACATTGGGGTGATGTGGATGACACTTGGGGTGATGTGGATGACATTGGGCGTGATGTGGATGACACTTGGGTGATGTGGATGACATTGGGGTGATGGCGGATGACACTTGGGGTGATGTGAGATAACACTTGGGTGATGTGGATGACACTTGGGGTGATGTGGGTGACGCTTGGGGTGATGTGGATGACACTTGGGGTGATGTGGATGACATTGGGGTGATGCGGATGACACTTGGGGTGATGTGGATAACACTTGGGGTGATGTGGATGACACTTGGGGTGATGTGGGTGACGCTTGGGGTGATGTGGATGATACTTGGGGTGACGTGGATGACACTTGGGGTGATGTGGATAACATTGGGGTGATGTGGATGACACTTGGGGTGATGTGGATGACATTGGGGTGATGTGGATGACATTGGGGTGATGTGGATGGACATTGGGGTGACGTGGATGACACTTGGGGTGATGTGGATGACATTGGGGTGATGTGGATGACACTTGGGGTGATGTGGATGACACTTGAGGTGATGTGGATGACAATTGGGGTGATGTGGATGATGTGGATGACACTTGGGGTGATGTGGATGACATTGGGGTGATGTGGATGAATTGGGTGATGTGGATGACATTTGGGTGATGCGGATGACACTTGGGGTGATGTGGATGACACTTGAGGTGATGTGGATGACATTGGGGTGATGTGGTGGATGACACTTGGGGTGATGTGGATGACATTGGGGTGATGTGGATGACACTTGGGGTGATGTGGATGACATTGGGGTGATGCGGATGACACTTGGGGTGATGTGGATGATGTGGATGACATTGGGGTGATGTGGATGATGTGGATGACATTGGGGTGATGTGGATGACACTTGAGGTGATGTGGATGACATTGGGGTGATGTGGATGACATTTGGGTGATGCGGATGACACTTGGGTGATGTGGATGACATTGGGGTGATGTGGATGACATTGGGGTGATGCGGATGACACTTGGGGTGATGTGGATGACACTTGGGGTGATGTGGATGACATTGGGGTGATGTGGATGACATTGGGGTGATGTGGATGACATTTGGGTGATGCGGATGACACTTGAGGTGATGTGGATGACATTGGGGTGATGTGGATGACACTTGGGGTGATGTGGATGACATTGGGTGATGTGGATGACACTTGGGGTGATGTGGATGACATTGGGGTGATGTGGATGACACTTGGGGTGATGTGGATGACATTGGGGTGATGTGGATGACACTTGAGGTGATGTGGATGACATTGGGGTGATGTGGATGACACTTGGGGTGATGTGGATGACATTGGGGTGATGTGGATGACACTTGGGGTGATGTGGATGACACTTGGGGTGATGTGGATGACATTGGGGTGATGTGGATGACACTTGGGGTGATGTGGATGACATTGGGGTGATGTGGATGACACTTGGGGTGATGTGGATGGTTCTTCACCGTGGCTCATACCCAGCTGCTATTCATTGGTCAGTTCAGATGACACGCCTTATGGGACCACTGCGTGCCACATATACTGAGCTCGCCCTTCTTGGAGGAGGGCGCGGAGGGGGTCTGTACCTGTTTTGCTATCAGCTGTGTGGCCCTCACCTTGGCGCTGGTCCCTTCCTGTCTTCCTTGTTCTATATTAAGATTGCGGTAAATAAAGTCCATCTCGGCAGATAATTTATAGCAGGACCCTTCTCCCTTCCCCCGCTCTGATGTCCTTCCCCTTCATCCTCTCTATTTTGCTTGCAGGTTAAATCCCTAAATCCGGTTATTGATATTTACAGAGGAGCTCGTGTTGACTGCAGCGGTTTCTATGAAGGTCTCTGGTGGTCGCGCTCACTCTGGAGGATTTCAATGAGTGACAAGGGCATCTCTAAATAAGAGGATGTGAGTCTTCCAGACGCCCCAAAGGTGTCACCTATGAATGAAGCCTGGCATCGGGGGTCGCGTCTGAGCCGCCTCCAGGCCAGTCCTTCCAGCTCTGTTCCCGGCCTAGTCGGGCACTGTCCAGGTTTAATGACCGTGGGCTGGCGGAGTGCCACGCCACACGTCTCTCCCCGCCACGCTCTTATTTATTTTTTTGAAAATGGAAACTTGTTAATCTCTCGGAGCTCTTTGAATGGAGTTTCTGTCAGACTGAAATCAAAATATTTGCCGGAGTCTGCCTGGAAAACAGGAATGTGTCGGCTGTCAGGAATGATTTAAGTGTAACGAAGGGCGGAATAAACTGAGGGGATCATTAAATCCATAGGTGAAGGTGTTAATAATAAAAAAGAAAAGTTCTCCGGAAAACAGAGATTGAGCCGCTCCGTCCGCAGCCGCCCTATGAATGGAGTGTGGAGCGTTGTGGGACCCCGAGTCTTACACCCCGGTTTAACACCCCGACGCCATTGTCATCTTGACGTCATGAATTTACAGATCTGTTTCCAGTCTGAAAAAAATGACAATCCAAGTTGGCTCGTGGAGTACAGCTAGGAACAAACTACAACCGTGACTGACGGGGAAGATGTTTCCTGCACACAGCTGACTTCCTGTCCAGTCATTCCAGCCAATGACATAAGCAGCTGGTCCCTCCATAGTCCGAAGTAACGGAGAACAGAAAATGTAAGTAAAAGAATGCTTAATACAGGTATGGAAGGGGTGGAAGCGGTCCGTAGGACATTAATACATACAGATATATACAGCCACCACTAGAGGGAGCTCAGGAGATTACTACATACAGATATATACAGCCAGCACTAGAGGGAGCTCAGGAGATTACTACATACAGATATATACAGCCACCACTAGAGGGAGCTCAGGAGATTACTACATACAGATATATACAGCCACCACTAGAGGGAGCTCAGGAGATTAGTACATACAGATATATACAGTCACCACTAGAGGGAGCTAAGGAGATTACTACATACAGATATATACAGCCACCACTAGAGGGAGCACAGGAGATTACAACATACAGATATATACAGCCAACACTAGAGGGAGCTCAGGAGATTACTACATACAGATATATACAGCCACCACTAGAGGGAGCTCAGGAGATTACTACATACAGATATATACAGCCACCACTAGAGGGAGAACAGGAGATTAGTATATACAGATATATACAGCCACCACTAGAGGGAGCTCAGGAGATTACTTCATACAGATATATACAGCCACCACTAGAGGGAGCTCAGGAGATTACTACATACAGATATATACAGCCACCACTAGAGGAAGCTCAGGAGATTTCTTCATACAGATATATACAGTTACCACTAGAAGGAGCTCAGGAGATTACTGCATACAGATATATACAGCCACCACTAGGAGGAGCTCAGGAGATTACTGCATACAGATATATACAGCCACCACTAGAGGGAGCTCAGGAGATTACTACATACAGATATATACAGCCACCACTAGGAGGAACTCAGGAGATTACTACATACAGATATATACAGCCACCACTAGAGGGAGCTCATGAGATTACTACATACAGATATATAAAGCCACCACTAGAGGGAGCTCAGGAGATTACTACATACAGATATATATAGCCACCGCTAGAGGGAGCTCAGGAGATTACTACATACAGATATATACAGCCACCACTAGAGGGAGCTCAGGAGATTACTACATACAGATATGTACAGCCACCACTAGAGGGAGCTCAGGAGATTACTACATACAGATATATACAGCCACCACTAGAGGGAGCTCAGGAGATTACTACATACAGATATATACAGCCACCACTAGAGGGAGCTCAGGAGATTACTACATACAGATATATACAGCCACCACTAGAGGGAGCTCTGGAGATTACTACATACAGATATATACAGCCACCACTAGAGGGAGATCAGGAGATTACTGCATACAGATATATACAGTCACCACTAGAGGGAGCTCAGGAGATTACTACATACAGATATATACAGCCACCACTAGAGGGAGATCAGGAGATTACTGCATACAGATATATACAGTCACCACTAGAGGGAGCTCAGGATAATACTACATACAGATATACACAGTCACCACTAGAGGGAGCTCAGGAGATTACTGTATACAGATATATATAGCCACCACTAGAGGGAGCTCAGGAGATTACTGCATACAGATATATACTGTCACCACTAGAGCGAGCTCAGGAGATTACTACATACAGATATATACAGTCACCACTAGAGGGAGCTCAGGAGATTACTGCATACAGATATATACAGCCACCACTAGAGGGAGCTCAGGAGATTACTACATACAGATATATACAGCCACCACTAGAGGGAGCTCAGGAGATTACTACATACAGATATATACAGCCACCACTAGAGGGAGCTCAGGAGATTACTACATACAGATATATACAGTCACCACTAGAGGGAGCTCAGGAGATTACTGCATACAGATATATACAGTCACCACTAGAGGGAGCTCAGGAGATTACTGCATACAGATATATACGGACACCACTAGAGGGAGCTCAGGAGATTACTGCATACAGATATATACGGCCACCACTAGAGGGAGCTCAGGAGATTACTACATACAGATATATACGGCCACCACTAGAGGGAGCTCAGGAGATTACTACATACAGATATATACAGCCATCACTAGAGGGAGCTCAGGAGATTACTACATACAGATATATACAGCCATCACTAGAGGGAGCTCAGGAGATTACTACATACAGATATATACAGCCACCACTAGAGGGAGCTCAGGAGAGTACTACATACAGATATATACAGCCACCACTAGAGGGAGCTCAGGAGATTACTACATACAGATATATACAGTCACCACTAGAGGGAGCTCAGGAGATTACTACATACAGATATATACAGCCACCATTAGAGGGAGCTCAGAAGATTACTACATACAGATATATACAGCCACCACTAGAGGGAGCTCAGGAGATTACTATATACTGATATATACAGCCACCACTAGAGGGAGCTCAGGAGATTACTACATACAGATATATACAGCCACCACTAGAGGGAGCTCAGGAGATTACTACACACAGATATATACAACCACTATAGGGAGCTCAGGAGATTACTACATACAGATATATACAGTCACCACTAGAGGGAGCTCAGGAGATTACTACATACAGATATATACAGCCACCACTAGAGGGAGCTCAGGAGATTACTACATACAGATATATACAGCCACCACTAGAGGGAGTTCAGGAGATTACTACATACAGATATATACAGCCACCACTAGAGGGAGCTCAGGAGATTACTACATACAGATATATACAGCCACCACTAGAGGGAGCTCAGGAGATTACTACATACAGATATATACAGTCACCACTAGAGGGAGCTCAGGAGATTACTACATACAGATATATACCAGCCACCACTAGAGGGAGCTCAGGAGATTACTACATACAGATATATACAGCCACCACTAGAGGGAGCTCAGGAGATTACTATATACTGATATATACAGCCACCACTAGAGGGAGCTCAGGAGATTACTACATACAGATATATACAGCCACCACTAGAGGGAGCTCAGGAGATTACTACACACAGATATAAACAGCCACCACTAGAGGGAGCTCAGGAAGATTACTACATACAGATATATACAGTCACCACTAGAGGGAGCTCAGGAGATTACTACATACAGATATATACAGCCACCACTAGAGGGAGCTCAGGAGATTACTACATACAGATATATACAGTCACCACTAGAGGGAGCTCAGGAGATTACTACATACAGATATATACAGCCACCACTAGAGGGAGCTCAGGAGATTACTACATACAGATATATACAGCCACCACTAGAGGGAGCTCAGGAGATTACTATATACTGATATATACAGCCACCACTAGAGGGAGCTCAGGAGATTACTACATACAGATATATACAGCCACCACTAGAGGGAGCTCAGGAGATTACTACACACAGATATATACAGTCACCACTAGAGGGAGCTCAGGAGATTACTACATACAGATATATACAGTCACCACTAGAGGGAGCTCAGGAGATTACTACATACAGATATATACAGCCACCACTAGAGGGAGCTCAGGAGATTACTACATACAGATATATACAGTCACCACTAGAGGGAGCTCAGGAGATTACTACATACAGATATATACAGCCACCACTAGAGGGAGCTCAGGAGATTACTACATACAGATATATACAGCCACCACTAGAGGGAGCTCAGGAGATTACTACATACAGATATATACAGTCATCACTAGAGGGAGCTCAGGAGATTACTACATACAGATATATACAGCCACCACTAGAGGGAGCTCAGGAGATTACTACATACAGATATATACAGTCACCACTAGAGGGAGCTCAGGAGATTACTACATACAGATATATACAGTCACCACTAGAGGGAGCTCAGGAGATTACTACATACAGATATATACAGCCACCACTAGAGGGAGCTCAGGAGATTACTACATACAGATATATACAGCCACCACTAGAGGGAGCTCAGATTACTACATACAGATATATACAGCCACCACTAGAGGGAGTTCAGGAGATTACTACATACAGATATATACAGCCACCACTAGAGGGAGCTCAGGAGATTACTACATACAGATATATACAGCCACCACTAGAGGGAGCTCAGGAGATTACTACATACAGATATATACAGTCACCAGTAGAGGGAGCTCAGGAGATTACTACATACAGATATATACAGCCACCACTAGAGGGAGCTCAGGAGATTACTACATACAGATATATACAGTCACCACTAGAGGGAGCTCAGGAGATTACTACATACAGATATATACGGCCACCACTAGAGGGAGCTCAGATTACTACATACAGATATATACAGCCACCACTAGAGGGAGTTCAGGAGATTACTACATACAGATATATACAGCCACCACTAGAGGGAGCTCAGGAGATTACTACATACAGATATATACAGCCACCACTAGAGGGAGCTCAGGAGATTACTACATACAGATATATACAGTCACCACTAGAGGGAGCTCAGGAGATTACTACATACAGATATATACAGTCACCACTAGAGGGAGCTCAGGAGATTACTACATACAGATATATACAGTCACCACTAGAGGGAGCTCAGGAGATTACTACATACAGATATATACAGCCACCACTAGAGGGAGCTCAGGAGATTACTACATACATATATATACAGCCACCACTAGAGGGAGCTCAGGAGATTACTACATACAGATATATACAGCCACCACTAGAGGGAGCTCAGGAGATTACTGCATACAGATATATACAGCCACCACTAGGGGGAGCTCAGGAGATTACTACATACAGATATATACAGCCACCACTAGAGGGAGCTCAGGAGATTACTACATACAGATATATACAGCCACCACTAGAGGGAGCTCAGGAGATTACTGCATACTATTTGTACATACAACTCTATAGCTCCCTCTAGTGCTAACTACAGGCAGCATAATTTTGCAGTGGATTTGGAGCTGTGTATCAGAATAACTGATGTCTGTAGTAATATATCATGGAATGGGTCGGCAGTAGATTATAGAACAAAAAATGAAGGGTGAATATTGAAAATGATCTGACATCAGGTAATGAAATCTGGATGATAACCATGGATTGTGCTGATGCCTCGGGTCGTTGTGTTCTCTTATTGGTCAATCTATTAATATAAAAGATCTTTTTTTTTCTTTTAGATTTTTTATGTTTTATTATTATATATTCTAGATTATTAAAATGTTTTCTTTTCTCCTGATTTGTGTTCTTTATGATATTTTTATGATATTCTTTCTACAGGTTTATTATATTTATTTCTGTTACATTTTTTAATGTATATTTTTAATGTTCAATGTCACCAATGGGTTAACGCCTGTCCCATTAAAAAGCCATGTAAATGGGAGTCTAGGGCGCACACCCCCTCATTTCGACGCCCCCCCCTCCCCCTCCACTCCCAGAAAGAGTAGTTGAGAAGGGAAAAAGTAATGCCCATTAAAGCGGTTCTTGGAAGGGATATTGCACGTCCTTGTGAGCCGGGATTTATTACCTGTGTGGAGAAATGGCGAGGCCAAAAGGAAATTACTGCCTCTCTCTGCAGCTCGGGGCAAAATACACAATTGTTAAAGTGAAATATTATCATTTTCCAGAGCTGGCTTTTATTGCCGTCCTTTAAAGGTGGGATGTTAAACCCGACCGGCAGCCAATCTATGGCGAGCCGACATCAGGGAGTAGATCCTACTCAAGACAAATTACTCCGCTCCTCCTCGTACAAGACGATGGGACGCCCGGACAAGTCGTGAGGGGGTGCCGAACCCCAAAGTCCCCCAGACCCAGCTGCAATTCCATGTTTTTTTAGGAAAAAAGGAACAGATGGGAACCAATGGCCGACGGATCTCCCTCCAGTGTCTTCTCCTAGATATCTCTATGGACCATCTTAGTTCACTCAGGAGTCAACTCCTTTACCATTGAGGCATCTTCCCACTATTAGGATAGGCTTCGTGTAACCCCCATAGGGCTCTTCAGGAAGGTGACGTCCGGTGACTGGACACTGAACTGTGGTCTAGATCTCTCTACATCACCAAACGATGAGCAGGTGACCCCAATCTTATCTAGAGGTACACAGAGGGTTCTATACTACCAGAGGATAGCCATACATGGTGACATCAGGAAAGGATGCCAAGGAATGATACAGATTGGTCCCCCCATCTTCTATTGTAGAAGTTGGACCTTCTCTCCAACTGTTCACCTTAGACGGCAGAAGTGTTCTAGGCTGTTATGGCTAACTCTGCCTGTTTTTAATGGAGAGAGACGTATAAGCAACTTCCAGACCCCTCTGTCCTCCTCCAGAATCCTCTTGCAGCTCCAGACCCCTCTGTCCCGTCTACACTCCTTTGTCCTCCTTAAGACCCCTCTGTCCTCCCTCAAACTCCCCTGCCCCTTCCAGATTTCTCTATTCCCTTCAGACACTTTGTCCTACTCCAGCTCTTCTTTTCTCCTCTACTCTCATCCATCACTTCCAGACACATCTGAGCGTTCCAGACTCTTACATCCCTCTACAGACTCCTCTGATCTCCTTGAGAATCATCTGTCCCCCCTCTAGACTCCTCCAGACTCCTCTGTCTCCATCCTGACCCCCATGTCTACTTCAGCTTCCTCCGTCCTCCCCAAGACTCCTCGGTCATTCTCCAGACTTCTCTGTCCTCATCCAGACTCTTCTGGATGATCACTCGTCATTCCCTTCATTTCTTTGTCCCCTCCAGACCCCTCTGTCCTCCAGACTACTCTATCATTCTCATTACTTATTTGTCCCCTCCAGACTTTTCTGTCTTCCTCCAGACTCCCCTATCATTCTCAAGACTTCTTTGTCCCCTCCAGACTTTCTGTCTTCCTCCAGACTCCCCTATCATTCTCAAGACTTCTTTGTCCCCTCCAGACTTCTCTGTCCTCCTCCAGACTCCTCTATCATTCTCAAGACTTCTTTGTCCCTCCAGACTTCTCTGTCCTCCTCCAGACTCCTCTATCATTCTCAAGACTTCTTTGTCCCCTCCAGACTTCTCTGTCCTCCTCCAGACTCCTCTATCATTCTCAAGACTTCTTTGTCCCCTCCAGACTTCTATGTCCTTCTCCAGACTCCTCTATCATTCTCTAGACTTCTTTGTCCCCTCCAGACTTCTCTGTCCCTCCTCCAGACTCCTCTATCATTCTCAAGACTTCTTTGTCCCCTCCAGACTTCTCTGTCCTCCTCCAGACTCCTCTATCATTCTCAAGACTTCTTTGTCCCCTCCAGACTTCTATGTCCTTCTCCAGACTTCCCTGTCCTCCTCCAGACTCCTCTGCCATTCTCTAGACTTCTTTTTCCATTCCAGACTTCTCTGTCCTCCTCCAGACTTCTCTGCCATTCTCTAGACTTCCCTGTCCTCCTCCAGACTCCTCTGCCATTCTCCAGACTTCTCTGTCCTCCTCCAGACTCACCTGCCATTCTCTAGACTTCTTTTTCCCCTCCAGACCGCTCTGGCCTTCTCCAGACTCCTCTATCATTCTCTATACTTCTTTGCCCCCTCCAAACATGTTTCCTCCAGATTGAAATTTTTGTTAAAGGTGTTGTTCGATTTGCATTTTTAGAGGTAAAATACAGGTAGGCAGGCAACACAACCCCCATTAAATTTAGATTCTGGAGCCCCTTCCAGAAAGTGATGGGCTGCAGCGGTCGGGTGCTGTACACCTCTACACCTCTGCTGCCACCACAACAGGAGGAGGTCTGGAGACGCAGCGATGATAAGTGAGTATAGGATGATAATTTATTTACTGACATCGGGCAATCCTTCAAGTGTTTTCAATCTGTGGCCAAATCCCTTTAATCTGGCTGGCACTGATAGGGCAGTTGTCAGATTATCAAATCATTGGGATTATGGGACACTCCTGGTAAAGTATATACAATGTAGCCCCCGCTATGATCTCCGCGGATACAATGTAATTCACACATTTCTGTTTAGGGTCAGGGACAGTCTCTATTTTGGACACTTTGTATCACAGTCACATCCAGTCATGTCCTGTACCTTCCCCGCACTGATTAATGGCTGCCATCGCGGGGCTCAAAATACACCTGGCACACATGGCGGCACTGCATAAGTGACATGACTGGCATACTGCGAGACGGCACAGGGTACGGCCTTGTTCTATTTACAGAGACGGATATCAGGCAAGCACAGGTGGAACATGACTGGTCAGAAGCCACAGAAGCTACTCTGGAATCCTGGACCACAGAGAAACCGCACCAAAGACTCTGATCCGCCAGGTGAAAGGTCAACTCCAAGAAAAATACACATCATACAAAATATTACATTATTGTAACCTGAATGTCCCTCCGACAAAAAAACTACTTCCCCCATGTACGAGAAAATAACTAATAAAAGAAGAACATTACAGGGCTGATTTACTAAAAGTGGATTTTCATACGAAGATGAATGATCCTCTTAACACGCTTGGAGCACCTTTGGCCTTTTCTTGGGCCAGAAACAAAAGACTGCACCAATGAGACGCCGATTTCAACCCAATAAGCCCCACTTCTTTTCTTAACACTTACTGGTGAGCAGCTGAAAAAGTCGCAAATGATGACACAAATATGACATACACCAAGATCTGAGGAATTTTTCCACCATTATTGTGAAAAAACATTGATAAATACCCTGCTATGGAGAGAACACTGCTATAACACTGAAGGGCACATTAATTAAGACTAGCATTTTAGATGCCGAGCTTAATAACCCCGTGCGCTGGCGGTGGATCCGCTGGAGTTATAAAGAGGCGCCGGGATCTACATAACTTAGGCGGATCCACCGCCACTTCTAAATGTAAGACAGCTTCCATGTTTTCTGACATTTAGACCATTTTCTATGCCTAAACCAGGCATGTGTTGGAGAGCCATGCTCTTAATTGTTTCCTATGCATATGAATCTGAATACTATAATACTGCTCCTATGTACAAGAATATAACTGCTAAAATATAACTATATAATACTGCACTATGTACAAGAATATATACTATATACTGCTCCTACATGTACAAGAATATAACTACTATAATACTGCTCTATCTATGTACAAGAATAATAACTACTATAATACTGCTCCTATGTACAAGAATATAACTACTATAATACTGCTCCTATGTACAAGAATATAACTACTATAATACTGCTCCTATGTACAAGAATATAACTACTATAATACTGCTCCTATGTACAAGAATATAACTACTATAATACTGCTCCTATGTACAAGAATATAAAACTACTATAATACTGCCTCCTATGTACAAGAAATATAACTACTATAATACTGCTCCTATGTACAAGAATATACTACTACTATAACTACTATACTGCTCCTATGTACAAGAATATAAACTACTATAATACTGCCCCTATGTACAAGTAATAATAACTACTATAATACTGCCTCCTATGTACAAGAATATAACTACTACTATGTAAAGAATATAACTACTATAATACTGCTCCTATGTACAAGAATATAACTATATAATACTGCTCCTATGTACAAGAATATAACTACTATAATATACTGCTCCTATGTACAAGAATATAACTACTATAATACTGCTCCTATGTACAAGAATATAACTACTATAATACTGGCTCCTATGTACAAGAATATAACTACTATAATACTGCTCCCTATGTACAAGAATATAACTACTATAATACTGCTCCTATGTACAAGAATATAACTACTATAATACTGTCCTATGTACAAGAATATATAACTACTATAATACTGCTCCTATGTACAAGAATATAACTACTATAATACTGCTCCCTATGTACAAGAATATAACTATATAATACTGCTCCTATGTACAAGAATATAACTACTATAATACTGCTCCTATGTACAAGAATATAAACTACTATAATACTGCTCCTATGTACAAGAATATAACTACTATAATACTGCTCCTATGTACAAGAATATAACTACTATAATACTGCTCTCTATGTACAAGAATATAACTAGCTATAATAGCTGCTCCTATGTACAAGAATATAACTACTATAATACTGCTCCTATGTACAAGAATATAACTACTATAATACTGCTCCTATGTACAAGAATATAACTACTATAATACTGGCTCCTATGTACAAGAATATAACTACTTATAATACTGCTCCTATGTACAAGAATATAACTACTATAATACTGCTCCTATGTACAAGAATATAACTACTATATAATACTGCTCCTATGTACAAGAATATAACTACTATAATACTGCCTCCTATGTACAAAGAATATACTACTATAATACTGCTCCTATGTACAAGAATATATATAACTACTATAATACTATCTCCTATGTACAAAGAATATAACTACTATAATACTGCTCCTATGTACAAGAATATAACTACTATAATACTGCCTCCTATTACAAAATATAAACTATTATAATACTGCTCCTATGTACAAGAATATAACTACTATAATACTGCCTCCTATGTACAAGAATATAACTACTATAATACTGCTCCTATGTACAAGAATATAACTACTATAATACTGCTCCTATGTACAAGAATATAACTACTATAATACTGCTCCTATGTACGAAATATAACTACTATAATACTGCTCTATGTATACAAGAATATAAATATAACTACTATAATACTGCTCCTATGTACAAGAATATACTATAGATATATAACTACTATAATACTGCTCCTATGTACAAGAAATATAACTACTATAATACTGCTCCTATGTACAAGAATATAACTACTATACTATATTACTACTATAATACTGCTCCTATGTACAAGAATATAACTACTATAATACTGCCTCCTATGTCCTATGTACAAGAATATAACTACTATAATACTGCTCCTATGTACAAGAATATAACTACTATAATACTGCTCCTATGTACAAGAATATAACTACTATAATACTGCTCCTATGTTAAAGAATATAACTACTATAAACTGCCTCCTATGTAAAGAATATAACTACTATAAATACTGCTCCTATATGTACAAGAATATAACTACTATAATACTGCTCCTATGTACAGAATATAACTACTATAATACTGCTCCTATGTACAAGAATATAACTACTATAATACTGCTCCTATGTACAAGAATATAACTACTATAATACTGCTCCTATGTACAAGAATATAACTACTATAATACTGCTCCCTATGACAAGAATATAACTACTAATAATACTGCTCCCTATGTACAAGAATATAACTACTATAATACTGCTCCTATGTACAAGAATATAATACTATAATACTGCTCCTATCCTATGTACAAGAATATAACTACTATAATACTGCTCCCTATGTACAAGAATATAACTACTATAATACTGCTCCTATGTACAAGAATATAACTACTATAATACTGCTCCTATGTACAAGAATATAACTACTATAATACTGCCTCCTATGTACAGAATATAACTACTAAATACTGCTCCTATGTACAAGAATATAACTCTATAATACTGCCTCCTATGTACAAGAATATAACTACTATATAATACTGCTCCTATGTACAAGAATATAACTACTATAATACTGCTCCTATGTACAAGAAATAACTACTATAATACTGCTCCTATGTACAAGAATATAACTACTATAATACTGCTCCTATGTACAAGAATATAACTACTATAATACTGCTCCTATGTACAAGAATATATAACTACTAAATACTGCCTCCTGTACAAGAATATAACTACTATAATACTGCTCCTATGTACAAGAATATAACTACTATAATACTGCTCCTATGTACAAGAATATAACTACTATAATACTGCTCCTATGTACAAGAATATAACTACTATAATACTGCTCCTATGTACAAGAATATAACTACTATAATACTGCCTCCTATGTACAAAGAATATAACTACTATAATACTGCTCCTATGTACAAGAATATAACTACTAATAATACTGCTCCTATGTACAAGAATATAACTACTATATACTGCCTCCTATATACTAAAGATATAACTACTATAATACTGCTCCTATGTACAAGAATTATAACTATATAATACTGCTCCTATATACAAGAATATAACTACTATAATACTGCTCCTATGTACAAGAATATAACTACTATAATACTGCTCCTATGTACAAGAATATAACTACTATAATACTGCTCCTATGTACAAGAATATAAACTACTATAATACTGCTCCTATGTACAAGATATAACTACTATAATACTGCTCCTATGTACAAGAATATAACTACTATAATACTGCCTCCTATGTACAAGAATATAACTACTATAATACTGCTCCTATGTACAAGAATATAACTACTATAAATACTGCTCCTATGTACAAGAATATAACTACTAACTGCCCTATTAAATAACTATAAACTGCTCCTATGTACAAGAATAATAAACTACTGAACTACTAATACTGCTCCTATGTACAAGAATATACTACTATAATACTGCCTCCTATGTACAAGAATATAACTACTATAATTACTGCTCTTATATACAAGAATATAACTACTATAATACTGCTCCTATTACAGAATAACTACTATAATACTGCTCCTATGTACAAGAATATAACTACTATAATACTGCTCCTATGTACAAGAATATAACTACTATAATACTGCTCCTATGTACAAGAATATAACTACTATAATACTGCTCCTATGTACAAGAATATAACTACTATAATACTGCTCCTATGTACAAGAATATAACTACTATAATACTGCTCCTATGTACAAGAATATAACTACTATAATACTGCTCCTATGTACAAGAATATAACTACTATAATACTGCTCCTATGTACAAGAATATAACTACTATAATACTGCTCTTATATACAAGAATATAACTACTATAATACTGCTCCTATGTACAAGAATATAACTACTATAATACTGCTCCTATGTACAGAATATATAATTCTATTAAACTACTATAATACTGCTCCTATGTACAAGAAATAACTACTATAATACTGCTCCTATGTACAAGAATATAACTACTATAATACTGCTCCTATGTACAAGAATATAACTACTATAATACTGCTCCTATGTACAAGAATATAACTACTATAATACTGCTCCTATGTACAAGAATATAACTACTATAATACTGCTCCTATGTGAATATAACTACTATAATACTGTAATATAAACTACTATAATACTGCTCCTATGTACAAGAATATAACTACTATAATACTGCTCCTATGTACAAGAAATATAACTACTATACATATAAACTGCTCTATGTACAAGAATATAACTACTATAGTACTGCTCCTATGTGTACAAGAATATAACTACTATAATACTGCTCCTATGTACAAGAATATAACTACTATAATACTGCCTCCTATGTACAAGAATATAACTACTATAATACTGCTGCTCTATGTACAAGAATATAACTACTATAATACTGCCTCCTATGTACAAGAATATAACTACTAAATACTGCTCCTATGTACAAGAATATAACTACTATAATACTGCCTCCTATGTACAAGAATATAACTACTATAAATACTGCTCCTATGTACAAGTATAAATACTATAATACGCCTCCTATGTACAAGAATATAACTACTATAATACTGCTCCTATGTACAAGAATATAACTACTATAATACTGCTCCTATGTACAAGAATATAACTACTATAATACTGCTCCTATGTACAAGAATATAACTACTATAATACTGCCTCCTATGTACAAGAATATAACTACTATAATACTGCTCCTATGTACAAAATAACTACTAAATACTGCTCCTATGTAGAAGAATATAACTACTATAATAAACTACTGCTCCTATGTACAAGAATATAACTACTATATATACTGCTCCTATGTACAAGAATATAACTACTATAATACTGCTCCTATGTACAAGAATATAACTACTATAATACTGCTCCTATGTACAAGAATATAACTACTATAATACTGCTCCTATGTACAAGAATATAACTACTATAATACTGCTCCTATGTACAAGAATATAACTACAAAAAGAATATAACTACTATAATACTGCTCCTATGTACAAGAATATAACTACTATAATACTGCTCCTATGTACAAGAATATAACTACTATAATACTGCTCCTATGTACAAGAATATAACTACTATAATACTGCTCCTATGTACAAGAATATAACTACTATAATACTGCTCCTATGTACAAGAATTTATCCGCTATTCAGGGCGTTTTCCACGCTCAGTGGGATCTGTTCGGCTCAGTTGGGGTCAGTTTTTTCGGCTTCTCTGATCCTGTAATGCAGGGATGGGGAAACTTTGCTGCCGAGGGTCATTTGGATATTGATAGCATCACTTGGGGGCCATACCAAATTCTTAACTTAAAAATTTGATGGCTATATTTGGTCAAACATATAAGTGACCTAGGGGTAAATTGCAGAAATTGCAATTTCAATAAAAAAAAATCTAGAGCGCTGTATTTTTGCAGCACAAAATGGAGCCTGCGGCATATATATATATTACATAGAGTACAGGCACCATTTTGACCACATATAGCAGTCTAATTTTTAAGTTGAGAATGTTATGTACGGTATTTAGTTCTTTATTTGGCATTAATGGCAGCAAAGGTCGTCCCAGGGGCATCCAGAGAGGGGTCACCCAGCTTTTACTCTGCCACTGTCCCTGCCTTTCTCCCTTTGTCAGCCTCAGATCTGCCCCCCCATCTCCATCAGCCTCTTATCTAACCTCCCAGCCTACATGAGCCTCAAATCAGACTCCCATCAAACCTCTCAGCCTCAGATCACACCCCAATCAGACCCCCAGTTTAAGACCAGACCCTCATCAGACCCTCCCCAGTCTTAGATCAGACCCCCATTCTCAGATCACACCCCCATCAGATTCCCCAGCCTCAGATCAGCCCCCCATCAGAACCCCTCAGCCTCAGATCAGACCCCCAATAGGCCTCCAAGCCTCAGATCACAGCCCCCCAGCTTCAATCAGACCCCTGGACTCAGATCAGACCCCCCCCCCACCCCCGCGCACCAGATCCAGCCCCATCAAACCCCTCAGCCTTAGATCAGAGCCTCATCAAACCCTTCCCAGTTTCAGATCACACCCCCATCAGACCACCCAGCCTCAGATCAGACTCCCAATAGGCCTCAGATCAGCCTTCATCAGACCACCCCAGCCTCAGATCAGACCCCCCAATAGGCCTCCAAGCCTCAGATGAGCCCCCAGCCTCAGATCAGACCCCCCAGCCTCAGATCAGGCCCCCCAGCCTCAGATCAGACCCCCAGCCTCAGATCAGCCCCCCAGCCTCAGATCAGACCCCCAATAGGCCTCCAAGCCTCAGATCAGCCCCCCCAGCCTCAAATCAGCCCCCAGCCTCAGATCAGCCCCCCCCAGCCTCAGATCAGCCCCCCAGCCTCAGATCAGACCCCCAGCCTCAGATCAGACCCCCAATAGGCCTCCAAGCCTCAGATCAGCCCCCCAGCCTGAGATCAGCCCCCCCAGCCTCAGATCAGCCCCTCCAGCCTCAGATCATACCCCCAGCCTGAGATCAGCCCCCCCAGCCTCAGATCAGCCCCTCCAGCCTCAGATCAGACCCCCAGCCTCAGATCAGACCCCCAATAGGCCTCCAAGCCTCAGATCAGCCCCCCAGCCTCAGATCAGCCCCTCCAGCCTCAGATCAGACCCCCCAGCCTCAGATCAGCCCCTCCAGCCTCAGATCAGACCCCCCAGCCTCAGATCAGCCCCCCAGCCTCAGATCAGCCCCTCCAGCCTCAGATCAGACCCCCCAGCCTCAGATCAACTCCCCCAGCCTCAGATCAGACCTCCAATAGGCCTCCAAGCCTCAGATCAGCCCCCCAGCCTCAGATCAGCCCCCCAGCCTCAGATCAGCCCCCCAGCCTCAGATCAGCCCCCATCAGATCAGTTCTCCCCTTCCTGTGCCTCCCGGTTCCATAATAGAAACAGTCATTAGCATTTTCACAATACATTCTGACAGGGGCCCGGGGGCCACATGAAATGATCCCGCGGGCCGCATACAAAAAAAGTTACAGTTGCAGCTCATTTATCTTGGTCACATACATGGGGTGAATTTTTTGGAGGTGAAGGTACTTCTGGGACTGGGTGGCGGTCTCCCATTTTTCTGCCAGAAGCTCAGTGGTTGTAGTCCGCTCAGGATAGCGCACTGATGAAGAATATGATGGTGTGCATGATGCCCAGTGCTGTCACCCTCCAGTGAGTGGTATGTGGTGGCCATGTCGTCCTGTGCTGCTCCTGGGGGCCCGCTCCTGGTGCTGGGTGTATTGTCCCCTGCGTCACGGTGTTTACATTCCCCAGCTCAGACTGTCAGCGGCTCGGGACACGTCTGTCAGCAAGCAGAGCTCCTTAAACCTTAAATCTCCGGCTCTCATCAGGAGGAGGTGAGGAGAAGTGAACATTTCACATGTCAGCGCAGCCTCTCAGGGGCCACAGTGCAGCGTGGGCTCCGGAGGACTCTGCTCTCACCTGGAGAAGTATATGTGCAGCATCTTCCCCCCCGATCAGTGTGATCACAAGAAAACTTCTGGAAGAGAAGACCCCTAATATCAGCCGTACTATAGTCAGTGATGTCTGTGCCTGGGAAAGCTGGGTGACTAACACTGGGCCCCAGTGCATAATCTGTGGCAGGGCCCCGATCTACTGTGGGCAGATTATTGGAGATGGGTGAATTTCTTGAACCAATCAGCTGGAAAAAATAATTTGACCTGAATCAAAAGGGCTCCAATTGGAGTAAAAATCAGAGATATCCTAGGACTCAGACGTTTTATAACTTGTCTTTCTCTCTTTTTAACTTTTTTTTTTAGAATTTTTGCTCTTTATCTACCCCCCTTTCCCCTTTAAGATCTTGATGACATATATAGCTATGGGTAAAAGCATGGTTGGCGATGTTAATGAGTACTTAATGCCGCTGTTTATACACACACAGTAGTATTGGAAGAAACTGTGGCTTGTTCTGAACAAGCAGTCCAAAAATATCCCCTTTTTTGTGAGCAGAGCAGTGTGGAAGCTCACGGACATAGCAGGACATGTGCAGCCGTTTAGGGGTAGTAGTAGTGGCAGTGGGGGGGAGCGATATACAAAACAATATGGAACATGATGGCAGGCAGAGGTGTCCTGGAAGGCCCACTGCAAAGGGTTAATGTTCTGTCTTTGTGCACTGTGCCCCATAGGCTGTGTAAGGAGTGGCAGGTTCTTTGTGACCATTGCTAGACAGGGCTGGCTCCACCTCTTCCTGTTTAGGAGGAAGTTGCTGCAGTCTGAGCTGTGGATGTGAAGAGCAGCGAGGAGCAGAGTTACACAGGGAGCTCTGTTGTCCTCTGCATCGTAAGCAGCCAGAGCTTCAGCCTCTGAGGGAAGAGAGTTTACTGAACGCAGCAGAAAGTTCAGCGGTTGTACAAGGAGGATTGCAGAGGCGGGTAATGCACCTGTATTCAGGCCACAGACTTCTCTGCATACTGGTGGGGGCGATAAGCTTCAGATTCTCCATCATTTCCATAGGACAGACAGGCCCTCAGGTCAGAGACTGCACTTTCCCTGAGGATGCTGCGGAGCTATCATACAGGCAGAGGGACAACACGTCACTGCTGGGAGGTACGGAGAGCTGCATGGGGGACAGGAGGGAGGATGGAAGAAGCAGACAGCCGGTTTCGGCTGTCTGCTCCTTCCTGCAACAGGCAACTGTCTCTACGTCCTATGGACGCAGAGACAGCTGCCAGAGGCCCAGGCCCCCCTTTCTTGACGAATCTGCCCGGGCCCCCCACAGCAGGTTCTGCTGTACCCCCTGATGGCGGCCCTGCTTTACACGTATGACAGGAGGGAGGGGGAGTGGCAGTGAAATTGCTGTGCTGTTTCTGTTTAACGCAAGGATGTCCATGTAGTAGCGGATAAACACCTGGTGTGGGAACGCACTTTCTCTGTGCGATGCAACCACAGGGTGGCCCCTAACATCAGACTAAGTTCTGCACCTTTTTCACCAGTTGCTGTGCTTACGATAAACATTTCCACAAATGTCCTCTGTGGGATGTGGATATTTTCCTTCATGCTGGTGGCCAGTCAGGTGTGTCCAGGTACTGTAGAACCTATCCTCCCAGACATGTTGCGATGGAGACTCAAAGGTCCTAGTCAGACATTTTCCCTCCACAGGACTTCTACTCGCACTTCTCCTTTGCCTCTGGCATGCTCCTTACATATAAGTTTTAACCCTTTTCTCTAGTTTTTGCTTCTCTCTGGCCGGTTTAATCTGCTAAGAGATTAAAAAGTGTCTTTAGATAGAAAGAGGAGTACTATAACCACCATCACTTACTGCTGTCCATGCTCTGAGTAAATACTGCACTATGACATACTGTGGGACTGTGACTTTTGCTGCTATTTGTACTACAATCCCTATCATTGTCGGCCTGATCATTGTCTCCGCTCTCCATTGGTCCTGCCTTGCACCCAGAAAACCATCCTTCGTGAAGGGCACCCCGAATACCACCAGGCAGAAGCATCAATACCAGGGTGCTCTTCAGTCAGTGCACGCCGCACAAGAGTGTAGATAGTCATTGGGAGTGAGTACTACCACCACCCTCAAAGCCACAACTACCACTCCCATCCTCCGCTCACTCATCCTTGGCGGCTGCACAAACCCCAGACCATGCTCCTTATTTCTACAGACCCCATGCCCGTTCCTGCAGAGAGAGGTGCGTATAATCCGAAGACATGGGGCTCGGGAGAGTCGCCACCTCCACGGACGTCCGGGAAATCTCTCCTTTTCCAGTATGACCTTGATGGACGAGCTGGAGGTGCGGAACGTGGAGAGGACCCTCAAGGCCAGATACACCCCATTGGTATTATCACCTACAAGGGTCTCCAGAGTCCAGGTGGTGAGTCCTGCCATGTGGCACGGCATCCACACGGATCAGGGAAGGGTTAACGGTAATGGGATCCTATAGAATCTGCGTCTTCTGTGCTACAGTGAAGTTTCCAGTGCAGCTGGCGTCAGATCATAATCTGTCATCCGAATCTAATACTTTCAGCCTGTGCCAAGTCATATTGGTGGCATCTGCCTGAGAAATACCAGCGCCATCCATCAGTGCAGCATGGCACCGGCCCCCGGCCTCTGCTGTGTTTACCCGGTTACGGGCCCCTGGTTGCTACATGGAGGAATGGCCACATGAAGCTGTCAGTCAGGGCCCCGGCTGTTCCAGCATCCTGGTGACACTGAGACCCGCGGATGGGGGGGGATCACTTTAATTTGCAACAGATCAGGTCGATTTGCAGATCAGCGGAATTCGCCCCTTGATCCCCAGGAATTTGCCGGCGCTGGTAGCGCCCACCTCCAGGGGCCGCCGAGGAGAAATCCGTGGAATCCTGCGGATTAATTAGCAGGTGGGCGCTATAAATATCCGCGGCAAAAATATCCGCTTGTATCATCCGCGTGAAAGGCCCGGGATGAAACATTATTGCTGAGCCTTGTAAAAATAACAATGTGTTTCAATTCCTCGACATTTTCATAAGATCTGCTTGCTGTCAGTGAATGGGAACATCTCCACCTAGTCCTACTGAGGAGATTTGATGGCGGCATCTCGACCGCTTTCAGATGGTGGCAGTGGGGTCCTCTCAGGTATGACTGCTGCATCTGCACCGCGGGCAGCACAAGTCTCCCTCCTGTGCTGATACTTTGTACCAATGTATTGTATTGTCTGGACTGGAAACAATTGTAACAAACCTTCTGCTGTGAGAAATGTTAGGCCTGAACAGGCAGAAAGCAGAGATCTTTAAAATTGGGAGGAAGCGATATATGAAGCACGATAGGACGTGGCAGAACCTTTCATGTGGTTTCAGCCGCCGCATCCTCTCCATCTGAGGCGGCACGATGCCGCGCGGTGGGCACCACTACACTGCCAGACACTAAGCAGGGATCTCAGGGGGTTATCTCTAGAAGAGCTTCTTTCTGCCGGACACAACTACTTGGCAGAAGAAACCTCAGGGATGAGATCAGAGGCCGACAGAGCGCCTCCGAGTCCTGTAATAAGGCCAAGACTGCAGCGGCCAAGGTGGATGCCAGCTCTGGAGACTGGCACGAGAGCGGGCACTGGATACCCAGAGCCTTCACTGACACCGACAACATCTGCTGACAACTGGGCACAGGATAATGACACTGACACTCGGGGTACAGGATAATGACACACTCGGGGTACAGGATAATGACACTGACACTCGGGGTACAGGATAATGACACTGACACTCGGGGTACAGGATAATGACACACTGACACTCGGGGTACAGGATAATGACACTGACACTCGGGGTACAGGATAATGACACTGACACTCGGGGTACAGGATAATGACACTGACACTCGGGGTACAGGATAATGACACTGACACTCGGGGTACAGGATAATGACACTGACACTCGGGGTACAGGATAATGAACACTGACACTCGGGGTACAGGATAATGACACTGACACTCGGGGTACAGGATAATGACACTGACACTCGGGGTACAGGATAATGACACTGACACTCGGGTACAGGATAATGACACTGACACTCGGGGTACAGGATAATGACACACGGGGTACAGGATAATGACACTGACACTCGGGGTACAGGATAATGACACTGACACTCGGGGTACAGGATAATGACACTGACACTCGGGGTACAGGATAATGACACTGACACTCGGGGTACAGGATAATGACACTGACACTTGGGGTACAGGATAATGACACTGACACTCGGGGTACAGGATAATGACACTGACACTCGGGGTACAGGATAATGACACTGACACTCGGGTACAGGATAATGACACTGACACTCGGGGTACAGGATAATGACACTGACACTCGGGGTACAGGATAATGACACTGACACTCGGGGTACAGGATAATGACACTGACACTCGGGGTACAGGATAATGACACTGACACTCGGGGTACAGGATAATGACACTGACACTCGGGGGTACAGGATAATGACACTGACACTCGGGGTACAGGATAAATGACACTGACACTTGGGGTACAGGATAATGACACTGACACTTGGGGTACAGGATAATGACACTGACACTCGGGGTACAGGATAATGACACTGACACTCGGGGTACAGGATAATGACACTGACACTTGGGGTACAGGATAATGACACTGACACACTCGGGGTACAGGATAATGACACTGACACTCGGGGTACAGGATAATGACACTGACACTTGGGGTACAGGATAATGACACTGACACTCGGGGTACAGGATAATGACACTGACACTCGGGGTACAGGATAATGACACTGACACTCGGGTACAGGATAATGACACTGACTGACACTTGGGGTACAGGATAATGACACTGACACTCGGGGTACAGGATAATGACACTGACACTCGGGGTACAGGATAATGACACTGACACTCGGGGTACAGGATAATGACACTGACACTCGGGGTACAGGATAATGACACTGACACTTGGGGTACAGGATAATGACACTGACACTCGGGGTACAGGATAATGACACTGGGGTACAGGATAATGACACTCGGGTACAGGATAATGACACTGACACTCGGGGTACAGGATAATGACACTGACACTCGGGGTACAGGATAATGACACTGACACTCGGGGTACAGGATAATGACACTGACACTCGGGGTACAGGATAATGACACTGACACTCGGGGTACAGGATAATGACACTGACACTCGGGGTACAGGATAATGACACTGACACTCGGGGGTACAGGATAAATGACACTGACACTCGGGGTACAGGATAATGACACTGACACTTGGGGTACAGGATAATGACACTGACACTCGGGGTACAGGAATAATGACACTGACACTCGGGGTACAGGATAATGACACTGACACTCGGGGTACAGGATAATGACACTGACACTTGGGGTACAGGATAATGACACTGACACTCGGGGTACAGGATAATGACACTGACACTCGGGGTACAGGATAATGACACTGACACTCGGGGTACAGGATAATGACACTGACACTCGGGGTACAGGATAATGACACTGACACTTGGGGTACAGGATAATGACACTGACACTCGGGGTACAGGATAATGACACTCGGGTACAGGATAATGACACTGACACTCGGGGTACAGGATAATGAACACTGACACTCGGGGTACAGGATAATGACACTGACACTCGGGGTACAGGATAATGACACTGACACTGGGGGTACAGGATAATGACACTGACACTCGGGGTACAGGATAATGACACTCGGGTACAGGATAATGACACTGACACTCGGGGTACAGGAATAATGACACTGACACTCGGGGTACAGGATAATGACACTGACACTTGGGGTACAGGATAATGACACTGACACTCGGGGTACAGGATAATGAACACTGACACTCGGGGTACAGGATAATGACACTGACACTTGGGGTACAGGATAATGACACTGACACTCGGGGTACAGGATAATGACACTGACACTCGGGGTACAGGATAATGACACTGACACTCGGGGTACAGGATAATGACACTGACACTGGGGTACAGGATAATGACACTGACACTCGGGGTACAGGATAATGACACTGACACTCGGGGTACAGGATAATGACACTGACACTCGGGGTACAGGATAATGACACTGACACTCGGGTACAGGATAATGACACTGACACTCGGGGTACAGGATAATGACACTGACACTTGGGGTACAGGATAATGACACTGACACTCGGGGTACAGGATAATGACACTGACACTTGGGGTACAGGATAATGACACTGACACTTGGGGTACAGGATAATGACACTGACACTCGGGGTACAGGATAATGACACTGACACTCGGGGTACAGGATAATGACACTGACACTCGGGGTACAGGATAATGACACTGACACTCGGGGTACAGGATAATGACACTGACACTCGGGGTACAGGATAATGACACTGACACTCGGGGTACAGGATAATGACACTGACACTCGGGGTACAGGATAATGACACTGACACTCGGGGTACAGGATAATGACACTGACACTCGGGGTACAGGATAATGACACTGACACTCGGGGTACAGGATAATGACACTGACACTCGGGGTACAGGATAATGACACTGACACTTGGGGTACAGGATAATGACACTGACACTCGGGGTACAGGATAATGACACTGACACTGGGGTACAGGATAATGACACTGACAGGGGTACAGGATAATGACACTGACACTCGGGGTACAGGATAATGACACTGACACTCGGGGTACAGGATAATGACACTGACACTCGGGGTACAGGATAATGACACTGACACTCGGGGTACAGGATAATGACACTGGGGTACAGGATAATGACACTGACACTTGGGGTACAGGATAATGACACTGACACTCGGGGTACAGGATAATGACACTGACACTTGGGGTACAGGATAATGACACTGACACTGACACTCGGGGTACAGGATAATGACACTGACACTCGGGGTACAGGATAATGACACTGACACTGACACTTGGGGTACAGGATAATGACACTGACACTCGGGGTACAGGATAATGACACTGACACTCGGGGTACAGGATAATGACACTGACACTCGGGGTACAGGATAATGACACTGACACTTGGGGTACAGGATAATGACACTGACACTCGGGGTACAGGATAATGACACTGACACTTGGGGTACAGGATAATGACACTGACACTCGGGTACAGGATAATGACACTGACACTCGGGGGTACAGGATAATGACACTGACACTCGGGGTACAGGATAATGACACTGACACTTGGGGTACAGGATAATGACACTGACACTCGGGGTACAGGATAATGACACTGACACTCGGGGTACAGGATAATGACACTGACACTCGGGTACAGGATAATGACACTGACACTCGGGGTACAGGATAATGACACTGACACTCGGGGTACAGGATGAATGACACTGACACTCGGGTACAGGATAATGACACTGACACTCGGGGTACAGGATAATGACACTGACACTTGGGGTACAGGATAATGACATGACACTGACACTCGGGGTACAGGATAATGACACTGACACTCGGGGTACAGGATAATGACACTGACACTCGGGGTACAGGATAATGACACTGACACTGACACTCGGGGTACAGGATAATGACACTGACACTTGGGGTACAGGATAATGACACTGACACTCGGGGTACAGGATAATGACACTGACACTCGGGTACAGGATAATGACACTGACACTTGGGGTACAGGATAATGACACTGACACTCGGGGTACAGGATAATGACACTGACACTTGGGGTACAGGATAATGACACTGACACTCGGGGTACAGGATAATGACACTGACACTCGGGGTACAGGATAATGACACTGACACTCGGGGTACAGGATAATGACACTGACACTCGGGGTACAGGATAATGACACTGACACTCGGGGTACAGGATAATGACACTGACTCGGGGTACAGGATAATGACACTGACACTCGGGGTACAGGATAATGACACTCGGGGTACAGGATAATGACACTGACACTCGGGGTACAGGATAATGACACTGACACTCGGGGTACAGGATAATGACACTGACACTTGGGGTACAGGATAATGAACACTGACACTCGGGGTACAGGATAATGACACTGACACTCGGGGTACAGGATAATGACACTGACACTCGGGGGGTACAGGATAATGACACTGACACTCGGGGTACAGGATAATGACACTGACACTCGGGGTACAGGATAATGACACTCGGGGTACAGGATAATGACACTGACACTCGGGGTACAGGATAATGACACTGACACTTGGGGTACAGGATAATGACACTGACACTTGGGGTACAGGATAATGACACTTGGGGTACAGGATAATGACACTGACACTCGGGGTACAGGATAATGACACTGACACTCGGGGTACAGGATAATGACACTGACGGGGGTACAGGATAATGACACTGACACTCGGGGTACAGGATAATGACACTGACACTTGGGGTACAGGATAATGACACTGACACTTGGGGTACAGGATAATGACACTGACACTTGGGGTACAGGATAATGACACTGGGGTACAGGATAATGACACTGACACTTGGGGTACAGGATAATGACACTGACACTCGGGGTACAGGATAATGACACTGGGGTACAGGATAATGACACTGACACTTGGGGTACAGGATAATGACACTGACACTCGGGGTACAGGATAATGACACTGACACTCGGGGTACAGGATAATGACACTGACACTTGGGGTACAGGATAATGACACTGACACTCGGGGGTACAGGATAATGACACTGACACTCGGGGTACAGGATAATGACACTGACACTCGGGGTACAGGATAATGACACTGACACTCGGGGTACAGGATAATGACACTGACACTCGGGTACAGGATAATGACACTGACACTCGGGGTACAGGATAATGACACTGACACTTGGGGTACAGGATAATGACACTGACACTCGGGGTACAGGATAATGACACTGACACTCGGGGTACAGGATAATGACACTTGGGGTACAGGATAATGACACTCGGGGTACAGGATAATGACACTGACACTCGGGGTACAGGATAATTGACACTCGGGGTACAGGGATAATGACACTGACACTCAGGGTACAGGATAATGACACTTGGGTACAGGATAATGACACTGACACTCGGGGTACAGGATAATGACACTGACACTTGGGTACAGGATAATGACACTGACACTTGGGGTACAGGATAATGACACTTGGGGTACAGGATAATGACACTGACACTTGGGGTACAGGATAATGACACTGACACTTGGGGTACAGGATAATGACACTGACACTTGGGGTACAGGATTAATGACACTGACACTCGGGTACAGGATAATGACACTCGGGGTACGGATAATGACACTGACACTCGGGGTACAGGATAATGACACTTGGGGTACAGGATAATGACACTGACACTTGGGGTACGGATAATGACACTGACACTTGGGTACAGGATAATGACACTTGGGGTACAGGATAATGACACTGACACTTGGGGTTACAGGATAATGACACTGACACTGGGGTACAGGATAATGACACTGACACTGGGGTACAGGATAATGACACTGACACTTGGGGTACAGGATAATGACACTGACACTCGGGGTACAGGATAATGACACTGACACTCGGGGTACAGGATAATGACACTGACACTTGGGGTACAGGATAATGACACTCGGGGTACAGGATAATGACACTGACACTCGGGGTACAGGATAATGACACTGACACTCGGGGTACAGGATAATGACACTGACACTCGGGGTACAGGATAATGACACTCGGGGTACAGGATAATGACACTGACACTCGGGTACAGGATAATGACACTGACACTTGGGGTACAGGATAATGACACTGACACTTGGGGTACAGGATAATGACACTGACACTCGGGGTACAGGATAATGACACTGACACTTGGGGTACAGGATAATGACACTCGGGGTACAGGATAATGACACTGACACTCGGGGTACAGGATAATGACACTCGGGTACAGGATAATGACACTGACACTCGGGGTACAGGATAATGACACTTGGGGTACAGGATAATGACACTGACACTCGGGGTACAGGATAATGACACTGACACTTGGGGTACAGGATAATGACACTGACACTTGGGGTACAGGATAATGACACTTGGGGTACAGGATAATGACACTGACACTTGGGGTACAGGATAATGACACTGACACTTGGGGTACAGGATAATGACACTGACACTCGGGGTACAGGATAATGACACTGACACTTGGGGTACAGGATAATGACACTCGGGGTACAGGATAATGACACTGACACTCGGGGTACAGGATAATGACACTGACACTCGGGGTACAGGATAATGACACTCGGGGTACGGGATAATGACACTGACACTTGATTTGTAATTACGACCCTCATCGTCCTTGTAGTTGCAGGGGTTGTAGTACTTGGGGTGGAGCAGGCAGGATGTTACTGGCTGTGTCTCCTGTGATTGATCTATCAGGTATCAGCTGCCGTCCATGAGATTGCGTCCATCTGAACGGCACCAGGACTTCAATAGTTAATATCAATCAGTGGCTGTACAAGAAGCCGAGGTGTCGCCCTGGACTTCTCCACCCTGGTGAGGTAAGTCTCTGCAGGAGCCAGGCATTGTTTGTGGACTATGGAAACTGTGTGATAGGGGCCCGGGGCCCTCAGCACTGTAGCAGATCGCTGGGGAACGGGTGAGGTGACGTTGGTTGTGGCCAGGATCGCTGAGTGGTGGTGATTCCAATGAAATGAGTCCTATCGTATATGTATGGTTAACTTTAGCTGGGGGTCTGAGAATCCCTTTAAGTAACTTGTTTTAATGAGCCTTTGTGATGGCTGGTGAAGATCTGCTTGCTGTCTGTGAATAGTAACCACATCATTAGTACATCCATATGGTTGTGTGGATGAGGCCTGGGGCTGAGTTATTGCAGTAGATTTCCTGTCAGTTCTATTACTCGCACAAACCTTCCCCACAGGTGGAATTTTTTTTTTTTTTAATCTAGAACCTAAAAACCCAGTGTTAAAGGGGTTGGTGGATGTGAATCTGAACAACTATTGCCTAATGCTTCCCGCAGCTGAGGGTTTGTTACAGCTGTTGTCCGTGTAGACTGTCCTTGTTGAGCTGAGCAGATTGGACTCTGCACTGACACACTGTGACGATCAGGATCAGGCTGGCTCATTCAGGATTGTCTAGCCTGGATACAAGGCTGTGTGAGGTCAGGCTTCCATGCGCTGACAGCCAGTGGAGATCTTGTTGGTATGGATTTGAGCAGACATAGCAATCCGCATCTTCATTCTGAATGATACTTATATTATAGTATGGGTGGGGTGTGTAGTGTGGTGGTTTTTAATTCTAGCTCTGTATAACCTCCAGCTGTGGTAAAACTACAACTCCCAAGATGCATACTTGCTTCACTGTTCTCAGCACTCCATAGAAATGAATGGAGCATGCTGGGAGTTGTAGTTTCAGCACAGTTGGAGTGCCAGATGTTGGCCATCAATGTTCTAGGGACTTGTATTTTTATAAGCTTTTTAAATTTGTCTCCCTAAGTGACTAACATGCAGTCATTAGTAAAGCCTCTCTGTGCACTACAGAATACTGCATTCACTATATTCTGGTGCAGTGCTGCCACCTGCAGGCCAGCTTTGGAATATAGTAGTAATCTGCCTGGAAGCCTTGTACAGGCTTGGGCCTATTACGAATCTAGGCAGAATCCCCCAATTTCAGCCAGGGGAAGATGATCCAGGCCAGCAAGTGTGCGGCTCCTACATGCCATAGTGACATTTGACCACAGCATCTGAGTAAATATCCACAATTGTCACTACACCCAATCGCAGATATAAGCCCCAGGCCTCTGCTGTGTAAAACGGCACGCACACACGAGCAGACGCCATCTTTCAAGACCAGGCTATGTATGGCAGAGGTCTGGAAAGGGTTACAGTGAGCTGGTTTGCTGAATGAGGCTCTTAACACGAAGCTTCTGATGGCGAGTTTTTTCATGATGAGCATTTTAATCTATGACTATAGTTAGTCCTTTACTTGCAGTGGGATGTGTTGGTGTTCTTCTGGATAAGATGGTGGTGGACGCCTATTCTACTGGGCCCCTGTGCAGCTTGTACTTGTGTCCATCCCTGATTTATTCTGAGATCCGCTCCAAATAAAATGGTCTTCTACTAGACTTTAGGAGCCCTGCTTTATTAGAGGTTCTCCATTGTCAGAGCTTGGCCTACTAGAGCAACCTGCGGCTCTCCAACTGTTGCAAAACTACAACTCCCAGCATGCTCAGACTGCCTACAGCAGGACATGGTGGGAATTGTAGTTTTAGAACAGCTGGAGAGCAGCAGGTTGTCCATCCCTGAACTAGAGGATCCTCTAGTACTCTGGTGGGCCATTCTGACCCTGCAGAAAAAAAAATTGCACGGGATCCACAAGAAAGTTGACGTGCTGGAGATAAAGATTTGGTTGGTTTTGAGGACAAAAATCTGTGGCAGGTGTATATCTTGATAAATTGGCACCACTTTTATTTTCCCCAAGAGAGTCTGTTGTGTGGACCTCCACTGTTGTCAGAATCTAATGCTGTTGTATACTGGGTTCATTGGTCTGTCTTCAAAAACTAATATACATGAATGTCTTCTGATTCTTGTTCTCTGGTTGTATTTCCCAGCTTTCCATGACGTGTCTACAGAATGTGACTGAAGTTCACTTGTGGTTGGCCACGTTCTGCATCATAATGAGCAACTTTAAACACTGAGGGGCACTGACAATACGGATTGTCGTGGCAGAGGCTCAAAAAGGATCTTCGGAGTTTACATCTTGGCAAAGACCTGGAGGAGATCATGGGTACACGAGCCTAAATTGGTGGACTTGTAATATTTTGGGTCAGTCTTGCTATGGAATGAAGAACTAAACTACAATGTTGGCTGTCTGTTCAGTAGAGTTGTCCTCGTTGCTGTCAAGGCACTAGACCTTCAGGTGACTTACGACTCTCAGCCAATCCAGGCCATCCGATAGCCTCTGACATTCATGCAGATATCTCAACACCAAGGTCACTGGGAAGGTAATGGTAGCTTAGGGAGGTCAATACGTGGCTTGAATGCGGCCTAGACTTTTTCCATGTGGTACCATTCACCTTAGGAGACCGTTGCATAAAGACTAATCTTTCCCAAAAGAACTGATCTTTGGCGAGGTTTTGAAGATTTTTAACCATGTAGTTGTGCCTAACTTGTATTATGTGGTGATGTAATATTGTTTTACATTGAATAAAGTTTTACCAAATCTTAGTTGTCTGAGTCAATGCCTGTCCAGTTGAGAAGAGTCCACCACGTCTTGCTTGATGGCCTATAATCTGTTCCATTGCTCTTGTCTACAGAGTGACTAGGGGGGGGGGGCATGTGTACAATGGTCTGTAGTGACTTACCGCGGCAGTCTGTCATCTTGTAACTATGGGCCAAATGTAGGTCCGTGTGGTTCCTATGAGTCAATTGTTTTTAGAGCTAACATGGTTGTGGGGAGATGCACAATTGGCAGTAGCTCCTGTGTGTAGAAGACTTCCTGTATGGATACCTCAACAACTCTGCCGACCAGCCTTCTAAGGCTCACCATGTCTGGGCTTGAATCGTAAGGACGCTCACATCTGTAGAACACAACACTCGGTTCACCCATAGCTCTGGGCCATGGATGGGAGCTGTGGGCTTCCTTGCTTGCAGAAAGTACTGACTAACAAAAAAAAAAAGTACCACACCAAGTAGAAATGTTGGATTGCTGCAAAACTTGGCAGGCAGTTGTGTCTAAGGCCCCTTTCACACGAGCGGGAGACTTGAATGTCTCCTGCATCATGGGCCGTGTACTGACCTCCTGGCACTGAATGGGGGTTACATGGCATTATACTGATTTATGATGCTATGTAACCCTTACAGTTCTGGAATGTATTGGGTCATTGTTATCCAACACATTCCAGAACTGTAAGGGTTACATAGCATCATAAATCAGTTCAGTACACGGCACACGATGTGGGAGACGTCCAAGGTGCCTAAGGCAGATATGTAAGTGATGACAGGTGTAGTCTGTAAATGTGGTTACAGCGTGCTCCATGTTCCCTCAACAGGACAGGGGAGAAGGAAGCTCTCCCTCCCCGCTGTGCTGCTGCCACCTTTGAGGGGAGAGGCTGCACCTGAGGGGTTAACTACCTCCGATCGCAGCTCCCTGTCATACAGGCCGGGTGCCGGCTATGTGATTCTGCGCCGGCACCCGCCTCCTGTACTTGTATTTAAACAGTTATCATTGGTGGTGCATTGCGCCCTCCCACCTCACCCCAGTATTAGTCATTGTTTGCAGTGGCCACAGGGTCCCCAACCCTCCCCCTCTTCATTGGTGGCAGTTAGGATCGGAGCCCCAGAACTTGGCATTCTGAACGGGACGCCTGGCCGTGTGTTCCGCAAATTTTGGAACACACCGGGCAGCATCCGTGGTATTGTGGATGTGCAATACTATGGCCATCTAAACAGCCCCTTAATCTCCCCCTTCCCCTATTTTACATATGTAAAATGTTTATTGTTAATATATTTTATCTCCCATGGTTTTGTTGTCCACCTTCCTTACACTAGGCTGACATCTGTGTCATTTACAAAAGTAATTTTTTTTTTTTATATGGTTCTTAAAACCACCATACACGACCCCTGTTTCTACTTGTACCATTTCCAGCTACTTGGCAAAAGGAAATTTGGTGTCATGGTGCCCATTATGTTTTCACTGTGCCACCATCACCTTTGAGCCAATGTGGTCAGTCACTCCCGTGTTCTTGGGGTAAAAGTGACAAAGTTTCTTCTGTTCACCCTCAAACTGTTCAATTGTTAGAACTCTATAGAAATCTGTGGTGTAAATGAGCTATAATATCTTCATACAATTTCACACAGATGCAGAAAACATCTTGTGAACTGTTGTGTCCTTGATTTACACTATTTCGACCTGTTCGGTACAATGTACATACTGAGGCATGCCAACTCCTGGTATCATCCATGGCCTTGGACTTTGTAGGAAACCCTGACCCCAGGTCAAGTGAAGCACAAATTGTTGTCACCATCCATGGCCTAGTAACACAATGCTGTATTCTCTGCTTTACAGTGGCGCTATCTCCGCCTCGTCTCTCGGGTCTTACCCGTCTTTGTGTGCACCTCGCCCTGTAAGCTATCCAGACACAATCTTTATCATCTCCACTTGCTAGGATGACCATGAGTTCTCCACTGATTCTATTTGTCTACAGAAGACTTTTCAAGGAAGTGCAACCCAAGAGTTTCCTCCAGAGAACTGAATATCACCTCTCGGGGGCTGAGGTGTGAAGAAAAGCTAACAGCGGTGACCATGATTAAAGAGGTTCTACGGTATAAATGTAGAATAGATCTACGTTCTCTACTAATCATACATTACATCCTGTATTATACTCCAGAGCTGCACTCACTATTCTGCTGGTGCAGTCACTGTGTACATACATTACTTATCCTGTACTGATCCTGAGTTACATCCTGTATTATACTCCAGAGCTGCACTCACTATTCTGCTGGTGGAGTCACTGTGTACATACATTACTTATCCTGTACTGATCCTGAGTTACATTCTGTATTATACCCCAGAGCTGCACTCACTATTCTGCTGGTGCAGTCACTGTGTACATACATTACTTATCCTGTACTGATCCTGAGTTACATCCTGTATTATACTCCAGAGCTGTACTCACTATTCTGCTGGTGCAGTCACTGTGTACATTACATATCCTGTACTGATCCTGAGTTACACCCTATATTATACTCCAGAGCTGCACTCACTATTCTGCTGGTGCAGTCACTGTGTACATACATTACTTATCCTGTACTGATCCTGAGTTACATTCTGTATTATACCCCAGAGCTGCACTCACTATTCTACTGGTGCAGTCACTGTGTACATTACATTACTTATCCTGTACTGATCCTGAGTCACATCCTGTATTATACTCCAGAGCTGTACTCACTATTCTGCTGGTGCAGTCACTGTGTACATACATTACTTATCCTGTACTGATCCTGAGTTACATCCTGTATTATACTCCAGAGCTGCACTCACTATTCTGCTGGTGGAGTCACTGTGTACATACATTACTTATCCTGTACTGATCCTGAGTTACATTCTGTATTATACCCCAGAGCTGCACTCACTATTCTGCTGGTGCAGTCACTGTGTACATACATTACTTATCCTGTACTGATCCTGAGTTACATCCTGTATTATACTCCAGAGCTGTACTCACTATTCTGCTGGTGCAGTCACTGTGTACATTACATATCCTGTACTGATCCTGAGTTACACCCTATATTATACTCCAGAGCTGCACTCACTATTCTGCTGGTGCAGTCACTGTGTACATACATTACTTATCCTGTACTGATCCTGAGTTACATTCTGTATTATACCCCAGAGCTGCACTCACTATTCTACTGGTGCAGTCACTGTGTACATTACATTACTTATCCTGTACTGATCCTGAGTCACATCCTGTATTATACTCCAGAGCTGTACTCACTATTCTGCTGGTGCAGTCACTGTGTACATACATTACTTATCCTGTACTGATCCTGAGTTACATCCTGTATTATACTCCAGAGCTGCACTCACTATTCTGCTGGTGCAGTCACTGTGTATATTACATTACTTATCCTGTACTGATCCTGAGTTACACCCTATATTATACTCCAGAGCTGCACTCACTATTCTGCTGGTGCAGTCACTGTGTACATACATTACTTATCCTGTACTTATCCTGAGTTACATCCTGTATTATACTCCAGAGCTGTACTCACTATTTGCTGGTGCAGTCACTGTGTACATACATTACTTATCCTGTACTGATCCTGAGTTACATCCTGTATTATACTCCAGAGCTGTACTCACTATTCTGCTGGTGCAGTCACTGTGTACATACATTACTTATCCTGTACTGATCCTGAGTTACATCCTGTATTATACTCCAGAGCTGTACTCACTATTCTGCTGGTGCAGTCACTGTGTACATTACATTACTTATCCTGTACTGATCCTGAGTTACACCCTATATTATACTCCAGAGCTCTACTCACTATTCTGCAGAATACGGATACAACCTGAAGCGGTTATTTTAGATGCACTGGAGGGATGTACATTTTAGGTATGGTATATGTGTGTCTTAAGGTTTTTTTTAAAAGGGTTGTTTTCATTTTAGAAAGTGATGACATCACCAGAACAGGAGCACCGCCTGGACCTCACTGATCCTCAATATGAAGTGGTGCAGAGCTGGTTCAGTACTGCAGCCACTTCTGTTTTTTCCTTCAGCTCTGCCCCATGTATGTGAATAAAGCATTCATGTAGTAAATCCTCCTCAGACATCCAGTGTATAACACACAATGCAGGGGACTGTGCGGTGGATTTGCGTTTTGTCCACTAGATGGGGCTGTATTACCACGTGACAGATGTAGCTGATTCATTGCATTATAGAAATATGGAGGACATTTGCCTAGGGACGAGCGAGCAGGAGCTCTTCACCTGTGAGGGGCTGTCCCTACAGGTGAAGGAAGCACCCACCTGCCTGATGATTGACAGGGCCCGGACAACTAGCCCAGCTCTAGTCAATCTCATGTTGTGCAGCGACTGCACTTAACGCTGATGGAATTGTAGCAATGCAGAGACCAAATGGATGAAATGTCCGGGCCTATCAATCTACAGGCAGGTGGCTGCTTCTTCACCTGTGAGGACAACCAGTCACTGATGAAGACCTATGGCTAATAACACAAATCAATTTGTTAAAATCAGTTCACTCATCCCTACACTGGCCCGGTTTACGAAAACCCAAAAATAGATATCTAGAAGGGCAGTCTGTGTTATTAGAGGAGAGTCCTCATTCTGGAGCTCTGTCAATTACCCGGAGCTTCAGACAATGTGTCCCTGTTTGGAGGACCTAACACATGGGTATATTACACATTCAGTCCATTGATTTCAATGAATACTGTGTAATACTTTGTTTCTCCTGTGGGGGTGCTGCAGAGAAACTGAACACTTACTGCTTGGCTCTTCTACAGATTACAGTTGATCATTTATGGTCCTATTTATAATTTTTGGTCCTGTTTATAAAAAGTTAAAAATCATCCAGTCACATGATGGCACTGAAGTATGAACATGGGGGAAGTGTATTCAAATAATAAAGTCAAGAAATTTTAGTTTTTTCATCTTAAAATGGACAATCTCAGATTAGAACCTTGTTTGGTTCCTTCTTGTATTCTAACAACATACTGTATCTCCTCCTTGGACAAGTAGCAGAGTAATTTTTGGACCAAAGGACCAAGTTTGGTGAATAAGAATAAATGTGGGAACGTTTTCTAGTTCATGGCAGCCTCACCTACCACAATGGAGTCCTATCCTAGAGATGTTCAACCATAGGTGGATTCTATACTACTGGCCAGACTATGGGCGGGAACCCGGAGCGTAGGATGAATCCCTTCAAAATCTATAATTCTTTAGACATAATGCACAGATTGGTTAAAATAAAGGAGGAGCTTTCCCAAATGTAGAGAAGCAGCTGGTAAGGAAGTGGTAGTAAGGGCCTTAAAGGGGTTCTCCGGGAATTAAGAAAATATAAATACCTAAATATTGCTTTATTATAAATACATTCCCAGATACCTTTCATTAGTTATAATGGTTTGTTTTGTCTGGAGAGCAATCATTAGGAGAAACAAAATGGCCGCCGTCCTATTAGTACACACAGAACCTGTCCTAATCACACAGCAGGACAAGTTACTTCACAACACTGAGGTAAAGAGCTGCCTCATCCTCCTCTCTGCTCTGCTTGTCAGAGATTATGGTCCTGAATACAGCTGATAGGAGCTTCAGCTGAATCTCTAAGGGAAGGGAGCTTATTAGGAGACATGAAGTACAGAGAGGACGGACAGGACAGACTGTGGTAATGAAGACTGTAAACAACAGCTGCTGCTTATTACCACACCCCCACATCCTCTCTGTACTTCATGTCTCCTCATGAGCTCCATTCCTACAGAGATTCAGCTGAAGCTCATATTAAACTGTATTCAGGCTCATAATCCCTGACAAGTAGAGTAGAGAGGAGGATGAGGCAGCTCTTTAGCTCAGTGTTGTGAAGTAACTTGTCCTGCTGTGTGATTAGGACAGGTTCTGTGTGTACTAATAGGACGGCGGCCATTTTGTTTCTCCTAATGATTGCTCCTCAGACAAAACGAACCATTATAACTAATGAAAGGTATTAGGGAATATATTTATTATAAAGTAATATTTACGTATTTTCATTTTCTTAATTCCTGGCCCCAAGAGGTGTAACTCTCAGGCTGGAGTTTTTGAGATATCCTGAACTACACCAAAAAAACATGTCCCCAGGAGCCAAATGTACGGATTTGGAGCAAAAAAAAAGTACAAATCCATAATGTACTATATCATAGAATATCTCTATCTCCATATCACATGTGGACGACTCTTATGACCAATTATTAGGTTGTACTATTGAGTTTCTAATTTATCTATCCTAAGCAATCCTCAGCAGGGTGTAGCAATAGGGTTTTACAGATGGAAGTAACTACCAGACCCTGGTGCCTACTTGGACTAAGAAGAGAAGATTGAGCCCCATACTTTGATTACCTCCATATTCTCTAATATACCATATGGATTCTCCAAAGATACTGTATATTGCCATAGACCGTTGTTTGGAGTTCTCCACATAAGGACATGGCTGATTACTACTTGTTGGTCTCGAGTGTTACTATCCCAAAATCTATGCTCGCTGAGCTGTTCCCGTAGCCCCAGTTTATTTTCATGGGGCAAGTTTATGGGATTAATGGGTCCTGGTATACTGGTGGACTTAGGTTAAGTGTAAATTGTAGTTTCTGGGTCCAGCTATTCATAGCACTACTTGTAGGTCTACTTACAGTGCCTTGTGAAAGTATTCGTCCCCCTGGAACTTTTCAACCTTTAGCCACATTTCAGGCTTCAAACAAAAAGATATAACATTTTAAATTTTTGGTGAAGAATCAACAACAAGTGGGTCACAATTGTGAAGTGGAACGAAATTTTTTGGATCATTTAAACCTTTTTTGTAATAATAAAACTGAAAAGTGGGGCGTGCAAAATTATTTGGCCCATTTCCTTTCAGTCCAGAAGTTGACTGAGGATCTCTGAATGATCCAATGTTGTCCTAAATGACTGATGAAGATAAATAGAATCCACCTGTGTGTAATCAAGTCTCGGTATAAATGCACCTGCTCTGTGATAGTCTCAGGGTTCTGCATCATGAAGACCAAGGAACACACCAGGCAGGTCCCTGATAACCACCGCTTCTGGTGGATCTTGAGGATGTTCGGAGCGGGGGTACGGATTTTGTATGGCGATTTCCCTCAAACATGGCCAGAAATGAGTCTTTCATTGAACAACTACAGGGTTGGTGGACGGACTATGGATATCACAATGCTGAGCATGAGGACAATCCATCCCTATTTTGGGAAGCAGGAAAGGCGGTCATAAGAGGGAAAATTATGGCCTATGTAAAAACAACTAAACAGCGTCTTCACGCCCAGTTACAAACATTGAGCAAAGCATTGAGAGAGGCGTACACTAGACACCAAATTTATCCATCTCAGAGCTCTCTGGCAGAGTGGAAATCAGCTAGGGAGACATATGAACATATTTTAGACAGGAAGGAACAGCTGAGCCGGTCATATCAAGAGTCTAAATTATTTAGACATGGGAATAAATCTGGCAGAATATTGGCAAATCTTGCAAAGGGACAAAAACGTACAATTCACATTCTGGCTGTGAGAGATGCGGGGGGAAATTTACATAATGACCCGAAACAGATTGTGCAAATATTCCATCAGTTTTATACCACTTTGTATTCAGACAAGGAAGTTTTTGATGAGAACGCGGGGGCTACCTATCTGAGCGATGTCAATATACCGGTGGTATCTCAGGAGGATTTAGCGTTGCTAAACAAAGAAATTCGCCACTATAGGGAGTCTCCAAGGGGGAAAGGCACCAGGACCCGACGGGTTTCCAGCTGACTTTTACAAAGTTTTGAAATATAATATTGCACAACCTTTAACCGCATACTTACAATCCTTAATGCAGGGGAACCCCCCATCAAAAAGTGCTAATCTGTCTTATATACGCCTTTTACCAAAACCAGGGAAGGACATGGATTTACCAGGCTTATATCGACCCATATCACTGATCAATCAAGATCTTGAAATCCTAACTAAAATTATAGCGAACCGACTAGCCCAATTCTTACCCCAGCTGATAGGACCTAGTCAGGTAGGTTTCATCAAGGGCAGAGCAGCAGTCACTAACCTGAGAAAAACCCTGTCGGTGCTGGACTGGGCGAGAACTCAGCCATCGCCGGACACTAAAGGAGCCCTTGTGGCTCTTGATGCAGAAAAAGCTTTTGATAAGGTGCGCTGGCGATGGCTGAACCTAGTTTTGGATAGAATGGGATTCCAGGGGACATTTCGCACGTTCTTGAGAGAGTTATATTCCACATCTGTGGCCCAGATCTATCTACCGGGATTCAGATCTTCACTGCTTACTCTACAGCGAGGAACGCGACAGGGGTGCCCCCTGTCGCCCCTGTTGTTCAATATAGCATTAGAACCTCTTCTCCGTAAGTTAGAAGGGGGGACTCTATACTCTGGCCTACCAGTGGGAAAGCAGATGGTCAAGGCAGCATTTTTTGCAGATGACATTCTGCTGTTTATGAAAGACCCCCTGACTGAACTTGGGAAGGTGATAGATCACATAAACCATTTTGGCTCCTTTTCGGGCTTCAAATTGAATGTCTCTAAATGTGAAATACTGGGTCTGACATCTTTTTCGGTGGAAGACATCGAACAGCTGAGAGGAATGGGCTTTCAGGTTTCTAACACTTACTTGACTTATTTAGGGATTAAAATAGGAAGGAACCCTGACTCACTGTATACACTAAATTATCCATCATTGGTCAAAAAAATAATAGAAGAACTTAAAAGGTGGGAGACATTACCCATTAATCTTACAGGCAGGGTACATTTATTGAAGATGATGAGTTTTTCAAAACTTATGTATCCTCTTCAGACAATTCCTATACTCCTTAAGCATAGAGATATCCAGAGCCTCAGCTCAGCATTTGTGAAATTCCTTTGGATGGGTAAGCGTCCTCGCATAGCGTTAAAAAAATTAATGAAACCGGTGGAAAAAGGGGGACTTAACTTCCCAAACATCAGATATTACAACTTGGCCTGTATAGGACGTCATGTAGCTGACTGGTTACATAACATGTGTCATTATTCCAATACCAGATTGGAGCTGGAGCTGGCTTCTCCGTATACCCTCCCTGCGTTACTACATACCTCGTACAACGCCTTACCGTCTCGTATAAAACAGTCGGTTGTCTTGAGAGACACAATCGCAGCTTGGAAGGCGTTGAGAAAAGAATTCAAGCTCTCATTTAAAGTATCTAAGTACATGCCTCTATGGAGTCTACCTGATTTCCCTGCTGGGCAACAGAATAAATTCTTCCAACAGTGGAGAAGTCGAGGAATATACCTATTCAAAGATATTTTACATGTCTCTCAACCACGGCTTCTTACACTGGAGGAAATTAGCCAAAAATATTTACTGACGGGATCTCAGATCTTCCAATATGCTCAAGTAAGGGCCTACTGCAGGAAACACCTACGAGATTATTCCTTGGAGATCATAGATAATCAATTTGATAAATGGATTGGGGGGCAGGGAGCAAAGAACACTATCTCTGGGCTATACAAATCACTAGTAGCTAAAAGTACAGAATTATCTAGACCCATGTCTTTCTCATATTGGGAGAGCATTTTAAAATCAACAGATGTCTCAGCTAGGATGTTGGAGGGGCTACAGCTGGTGAGGAAGCATATTGCCAGTGAAATCTGGAGAGGCACTCAGTTCAGATTGATGCATGCAGCTATTTATGCTTTTACAATCCCAAAATCGGACTCTAGACCTGATAGGATAACACAATGTCCAAAATGTCAAAAGGACTTAGTTGATCTGTACCACTGTATATGGGCGTGCCCAAAAGTACAGCTTTTCTGGAAGGATGTTTTATCCTTGATACAAAAACTATGGCAGAAACCCCTCCAATTTGCTCCACTGACATTATTGTTTCATTCACCAGCTCCTATCGATTCGGCCACAGATAGGGGGGCCATGTTTCCAGCACTAGTCCATATAACCCTATTGGCAGCTAAAAGGGCATTGTTGCAGCATTGGTTATCACCCAGTATGCCGTCTACTATTGAAGTGCTTAACCAATTGCGGCAATATATGTATTTAGAGAGACTTGATGCAGAGTCCAAAAAACACACATCCACGAAAAAGTTCTTTAAGAGATGGAAACATTTTATTGTTACAGCATTAACACAGGGGGAAATCACAGTAGTAATGACTCCCTTCTTACACACTGCTTGGTATTATACTGAAGATTTAAAGGGGTCATTAGGACGTCTACGTCAGGGGACCTTATGATGTACTCTTACAACTTGAAGTTATGACCTGTATGACCTAGGGGGAAAAGAAACAAAGTCTTAGGGCCAACTGGAGACACATGATTATTGTTGTTAGTTACATAGCATGTTCTACGACCTGAAGTATGTTGATTCTATTACCTGATCTGAAATGTACGAAATGTATGTTACATTCCCTGTTATTTAAATAAAATTTTTTTAAAATTAAAAAACAAAAAAAAAAAAAAAGTCCAGCGTTAGATCTCGAACGCCATAAAATCTTTAAGTTTGTTAAGTCCAGAAATAAAATCCATAGTACAACACGTGTGCCCCAAAAAGCAAGACCACATTTTACAGTGAAGGGAAAGGGTAGAAAGAAGAAGAGTTGTGTAGAATAGAGAAAGGCAGGAAAAGCTTTCAGCCAAAGAATGAGGAGCTGAGGCTGGGTGTGTCTTCTACTGCAGTTACTGCCTTATAACACAGCTCCAGCTGCTGCTGAACCTCAAAAGCAGCTACCTGCAAGAACATTTTTCCCATTTTAACAGAAATACATTTTTTTTTGTGGTGGGGAATACGTTTACAACTGTACAATATGTATTTTACCATCCAGAAGATAGAAATCTCAGTGAAAACACCTGAAATGCCAGTCTGAAATCTGTGTATTGGCGTCATCAGACAGTTCAAGGTTTTTTGTTTTGCAAAATTTAGCAACACTAGTGGGCAATGTGTATCAACTTACCAAAGAGAGTAAAACTAACCCTAAAATGTTCTTTAATTATATAAATGATAAAAAGTATAAACCTGAAGGTGTCGGCCCCTTACAGAGTAATGAGGGGGGAGTTGCAGAGAGCGATGAGGAGAAAGCAAAGCTACTAAATATATCTATCTTTCTCCACTGTATTCACTGAGGAAAATAAACTGTCAGATGAAATGCAGAATATAAAAGTAAATTCCCCATTAAAAGTGCCCTGTCTGACCCAGGAAGAAGTACAGAAACGTCTTAAAAAGATTAAAATAGACAAATCGCCAGGACCGGATGGCATACACCCCCGTATCCTAAGAGAATTAAGTAATGTCATCGCCAGACCCTTATTTCTGATATTTAAGGACTCTATACTGACAGGGAGTGTTCTAGAGAATTGGCGCATAGCAAATGTGGTGCCAATATTCAAAAAGGATCCAAAAACAGAGCCTGAAAACTATAGGCCGGTAAGTTTAACTTCTGTTGTGGGTAAACTGTTTGAGGGTTTTCTAAGAGATGCTATCTTGGAGTACCTCAATGAAAATAAGCAAATAACTGCATATCAGCATGGCTTCATGAGGGATCGGTCATGTCAAACTAATTTAATCAGTTTCTATGAGGAGGTAAGTTCTAGACTGGACCTCAGCGAATCAATGGATGTCGTATATCTGGACTTCTCCAAAGCATTTGACACGGTACCACATAAACGGTTAGTATAAATAATGAGAATGCTTGGCCTGGGAGAAAATGACTGTATGTGGGTAAGTAACTGGCTCAGTGATAGAAAACAGAGGGTGGTTATTAATGGTACATACTCAGATTGGGTCACTGTCACTAGTGGGGTACCACAGGGGTCAGTATTGGAGGAGTCACTGTCACTAGTGGGGTACCACAGGGGTCAGTATTGGGCCCTATTCTCTTCAATATATTTATTAATGATCATGTAGAAAGCTTGCACAGTAAAATATCAATTTTTGCAGATGACACTAAACTGTGTAAAGTAATTAACACAGAGGAGGACAGTGCACTGCTACAGATGGATCTGGATAGACTGGAGGCTTGGGCAGAGAAGTGGCAGATGAGGTTTAACACTGACAAATGTAAGGTTATGCATATGGGAAGGAATAATGCAAGTCACCAGTACATACTGAATGGTAAAGCATTGGATAACTCTGACATGGAAAAGGACCTAGGAATTTTAGTGAACAGCAAACTAAGCTGTAGAAACCAGTGTCAGACAGCTGCTGCCAAGGCCAATAAGATAATAGGTTGCATCAAAAGGGGCATAAATGCCGGTGATGAGAACATAGTCCTGCCACTTTACAAATCACTAGTCAGACCACACATGGAGGACTGTGTACAGCAACTAAAGTAATAACTGGAATGGGTGGACTACAGGACCCAGAAAGATTATCAAAATTAGGGTTATTCACTTTAGAAAAAAGATGACGGAGGGGAGATCTAATAACTATGTATAAATATTAGTGATGATCGAGCACTAAAGGAGTAAACCAGGCACCCCCTGCTCAGAAGAGCGGTGGGTGCCTGGTTTACACAAGTGCCCCAAATTAAAATAAAAAACACAGACATACTTACCTTCCCTGGCAGCTCCCGACCTGCTCCAGTAGGAATACAATCAAATAATTGGATCGGCACTCCTTGAGAATGGCAATGGTGCTCGGTGATCGGGATAATAATTCACAGAAAATGGTGCACTACAGCGGAAAATGCAGTTGACAATATATGGCTAAACCCTCACTCTGATGTTAAAATGAGACTTTCGCCAGTATATCCTTATATCAAAGACATACCGGAGCCCGAGCACCGCGTCAAGGTATCTCAGTTGGCACGGGACCTACGCTATCCCTACTGTGGTATAGGTAATAACAGATAGGTGCATGAGGTCCGAGACACAGCGACCAGCTCCCAGTTACCTCCAGCGTGAAATCACACATACGATGGGAGGGGGGGCGGAGGCTGTATTTCCCACATTGCCCTGACGTCATGTGACCCAGGCTGCACAGGTGCACCTGAATGTTACCCATTAGTATAATCAAGGCACATTCAACCTGGAGTTGCCGCACCTCCAGGAATAAACATACAAACAAACTCACGGAAAAATGATGACCACTTTTTTTTTCCGTGAGTTTGATCGGGATAATACCCAATATGTACCTTGTTCACGGCCGTAGGTGTAAGTCAGAACAGATAAGCTCTGACTTACACCTACGGCCGTGAACAAGGTCCGGGAGGACCGAAACGTTGGCCTTTGTCCCTATATGTGGTAACCTAAACTAATAAAGCGTTCCGATGTTTGCAATTTAAAAACTTTTGGAGTGCCTTGATTTTGCTCCAGTAGGAAGACGGCGTGCAGAGTAAGCCTGGACGGGAGGAAGGAGCTGCCAGGGAACGGTAAGGACGGATCCGTCATGACCCCAATGCAAGTCAATGGGGACGGATCCGTTTACTAGTGTGTCACACCAAACGGATCTGTCCCCATTGACTTGCATTGGGGTCATGACGGATCTGGGGACTTGAGATTTGCGCTCGAGTACACTCAGTGTTCGGACGAACACCAAGTGCACCAGAGCGTAGGCATAATCGGCCGAACAGCGAGTTTGGCCGAGCATGCTCGCTCAACACTAATAAATATATTAGGGGTCAGTACAGAGATCTCTCCCATGATCTATTTATCCCCAGGACTGTGACGAGGGGACATCCTCTGCGTCTGGAGGAAAGAAGGTTTGTACACAAACATAGAAGAGGATTCTTTACGGTAAGAGCAGTGAGACTATGGAACTCTCTGCCTGAGGAGGTGGTGATGGTAAGTTCACTATAAGAGATCAAGAAGGGCCTGGATGTATTTCTGGAGGTAATAATATTACAGGTTATAGTTACTAGAGAGGGGTCGTTTATCCAGGGAGTTATTCTGATGCCTGATTGAAGTCGGGGAGGAATTTTTTCCTCTAAAGTGGGGAAAATTGGCTTCTACCTCACAGGTTTTTTTTTGCCTTCCTCTGGATCAACTTGTAGGAAAACAGGCTGAACTGGATGGACAGATGTCTTTTGTCGGCCTTATAAACTATGTTACTATGTTACAATATAGAGGGTACCATCTGAAATCTCTGAGTGAAAATGTGAAATACTAGTCCAAAATCTGTGTCAAGGCATCTCCAGACGGTTACTTTTTTTTTTGTTTTTTTGCAAAATACAGATTACAAGTCTGCAATGTGTGTCTTATAATACAGAGGGTGGCATTTGAAATATTTGGGGCGATGATGTGAAATCTGTGACAAGGCATCTCCAGACAGTCTAAGTGTTGGTGTGAGAGGGTGGGGAGGAATAATCTCATAGTAGGTTGACAACCTGTGTTTTACACTACAGAAATTTTTTGTCTGAATTTGCATATTTGAACGTACAGAAGACATTTGGCCCAATATCTGCTAGTGGCGCTGATACTGCACTATTTTCAAATCAGTTGTCAGTAGTACTATCTTCAGTGTGTTTGTGGAAAGGGAAGGACATTGTATTGAATCTCTCTGTCTTTAAGTTCTAGAAAACAGACTTGCAAACTGTTCCATATTTGTGTGACTGTGTTTATTAGGCCAAAAAATGTCAGGAATGTGGGAGGGTTCCAAACTAAAGATCCAGGACCAGACCTTGTACTCCCAGAGCCAGAATGTGGATAGTAGCAGCACCAGCTATCTGGCCAAAAGTAGTACTAGGCTGCAGTTCTCCTTGGCTTCGGAAAGATGCAACATTATCATTGAGGAGAAAGAGGATGAGATTGTGGATTGGATGGCTCACTCCTCCTCCCAGTCACAACAGGATGACGTGGAGGTGACTTCTAATGCTAACACCGTGCTGTGGAGCCAGGGCTCACAGCATTCCTCCTGCTCCTTCTCCATGCAGTCCCAGAGAAGCCTTTAAGTGGAGCCCTTTCTGTCTTCACTGCCACCTTCTAGTGGGACACCTTCCTGTTTCCGAAGAAGTGGCAACAAATCTCAAAAGTCAGATCAAGTCATGTGGGATGATTGTAAGATGCCTCCTGTTCATCAACGTCACCACTTGTCTAAAACTGAAAGGGACAAAATCCTTGAACTGAGAGACTTTGCTGAGTCTAATCCTAGACATGTACTGATTTGCTGAAGCGATAAACCAATTTTCAGCTTTGTGTGTCCTTGTGGTTGGTAGAATGACTGGAATGACATCAAGAAGTGCACAGAGGAGAACCTCTGCACGGACGGATCGTCTGATCAGAAGAATGGCGTGTAGTGATCCATTCTGTACTGTAAGTGAAAGTGGACATCACATCCCAAGCCTAGGGCGGCAAAGAGTGTCTACACAAACCATCAGAAGGCAATGAGCCAGACAGGTGTTTCATTGACCTGGTGCCACCGCTCTCAAAGGCTATCATGGAGCACAGCAAGACGACAATGGAGGCTGGCATGGAGGTCTGTCCTACTCAAAGATAGTCCACCTTTTGTTGTGGAGGCTATAATAGCCGAAGATTGCCCTGGAGACCACGTGGACAATGCTATAAACAGGCTTTCACAAGACATGGGTCCCATTTCTGGGATTATGGTGGGGTTTGGCATAATGTACAGTAGCCGGATCCCTCTAGT